>WEIS01029123.1:0-14059 GCA_013389965.1 Todus mexicanus | reverse complement strand
ATGCGGGGGGCGGCGGGGGCCTCGCCGCCTGCCGCTCCAGTGCTGCTGTCTGACATGATTTTGCTGATGGCGATTGGGAATGGGTTCGCTGCTCTCGCCGGTTGGATCCGCTCCTTCCTCCCGGCTCTCCTCCCTCCTCCACCGCGCTCCGCATGGCTGGGCACACAGACGGGACGCGGGGCGACGTCTCGCCTCGGTCTTTACGAGCTCCGCTTTCCAGCGGGGCTTCTGCAAAGCTCAGCCTCAGAAAGGCCTGTGGAATCCCACCCCAGCCCAGATCTCAACCGAGCCCAGTTGGGTGCAGCCCCCGGGCCGACGGCGTGAGGCCGCTGCCCATCCCCAGAGGTCACTGGAGCTGCTCGAAGGAGGTCAGCCTCATTAGCCCCGTTTCACAGATGGGGAAACTGAGACTGAGAGCAACACGGTGACTCTTTGGATGCGCAGGGTCCAGCCCCGGCGAACTCGCCCCTCCCAAAAGGCGGTCGCCAGCTCGGCCCCGATTGCCGCTCTTGGGACAGCGGCGGCCGAATCGCACCAGAGTGAGAGCGACGATACTCCCTGAGTGCAATCCAAAAGTATGAGGTTACATAAGCGGCACCACACCTGCCGTGAGCAACGCTGGACCCACGCACCCGCTCCCTGCCACCAGCTCCTTAACCCTTCCAGTGCGGTGCCCAACTGCCGACACCGACGGGCGCTGGCACGGCCCGGGGAGAGTCCTGGAGAAAGGAGATGCTGCGGGGCCACCCGAGCGGGGCAAGTCCATGGGGTGGTGGGTGCTGCAGGTCTGGGACTCAGCCCCACGGTTTTAGGGCGACAGGAGTGGAGGTAGAGAGGTGACACCAGACAGAACCCCCTTTTATCTTGACACTGGCCTCACCCTGTGGACTTGGCCAGGTTTAATTTGGGGTCCTGATGCCAGCAAAGCCAGTTTAGTGGTGGTGATGGTTGAGCCCCTGGCATAACATTTGAGAATGGCACATTTGGAACAGCTTTTCGTCCCTTTGCTCAGGGCTGTTCCGGCTTTGGCAGCACTGGAGGTCACCGAACGTCCCCTAAAAACCATCTCCCCCTTCAAGTGCTGTGACGCGGAGCCTGGTGTCGCTCCACTGGCAGCAGGATGGTGCAGAGATGCTGACCCTGGCATCAACTGGTGCCAACGCCAGCGATGGGGAAGCAGCTGAGCTGGAGGGTCCAGAGCTGCCGTCTGGTTCCTGGGTGCAGCCAGAACCAGACTCAGCACCGAGGAGCTGCAGCTGCCTGGGTGACGCTGGGGGATGTGTCCAGCAGGGCTGGATCCAGCCCAGCACAGGTGGCAGCAGCAGCCCCAGGCAGCAGGGACGAGATGGTTGCTGGGGATGGATAAAAAGCAAAAACTCTGTCACCCCACCACCATCCAGCCCTTCTCCTCCCCCTGGCCTGGCCTCGCCACTGACTCTTTGTGTTCATGGTCTGGACAGATGTTGGTACCACATGGAAGCGGCCACTGCGGCTCAGCTCCGCTGCCGGGATCAGCCCAATCGGGCTCTGTCTGGCCTGGAGACGGGCAGGAATTTGGGATGACACCACCGCACCTTAATCACTGTTTGCTCCCGCTCGCGCCCCACCCAGCGAGAGGGGAACAGCGAGAGGGGAATGTCTCCACCAGCCTGGCATCCTGCACCTCCAGCCCTTCACCCTGCCTCAGAGACCACCAACCCCTTGTCAGGGCTGTACCAGGCTGCCCCGTGCCCACTGAGCCCTGGCACAGCTGGCTGGTAGAGCCAGCTCTGCTGGACACTCTGCTGCAGGCTCCCCACCGCGGGCACTGCCAGGGCGCTTTGTCTCGCCGTGACTCAGTTTCCCATTAGGAATGGCTGCCCTGCCCGGCAGAGAGTGGGTGATGGGGTGAACCCACGGATGGAGGGTACCCTCAGTCCTTCTCCTTGGGTGCCCCATGGCAGCCCCCAGCCCCGGGGCTGGGCAGGTCCTGTCCCCCAGTGCCACGCTGAGGGTGGAGCTGGGCAGTGGGAACAGGGCGGCCAGAGGGGACCCACTGAGCCTTAATGTGCCCCTCAACCCCGGCTGCAGAGTTAATACCACATAGAACCCCCGCTCAGGGTTGGGGGCCCACTGCTTGGTCCTTGCCATGGTATCGGTGCCACCCTTCCTCCCAGCCCCGCTGCCAGTGGTGTTCCAGTGCCAGCCCCTGCTCCAGTGGTGCAGGACAAGGGCCCTCGTGCCTCTCTGGACGGGGCTGGTGCCCTTAGACCAGGCGGATGAGACGTGGCTTTGCCACCCGCTCCACCGCCTGGCATCCAGCTGGATCTGGCCCGGCGCTGGGCACGTGGCCCTGCCGAGGTGCCTGAGTCACTGCCCCACGGCGCTCCTTATGCCACCACGGACATGGGCCGTGGCGCGGGGCCGTGGCGTGGGGCCGTGGTGAGGGGCTGTGGTGAGGGACTGTGGCACAGGGTGGTGCTGCTCAGTCATGCCAAGGTGGGTGCAAAGCAGAAGGGGGAAACTGAGGCAGCAGTGGGGTGCCCCTGAGTCCTGCAGGCTTGTGTGAGTCTGTCCCTGCGCCCACCCGGGGCTGGGGGCTGCGCAGGGGCTGGGGGGCAGTGGGCTCTGGGGTAAGCAGAGCCCCCAAGCTGGCCTGACCCGCTCACGTAATGCCCGCCCGGCGCTTATGCAATATCTGCTGCCGCGCGGCTAGAAGGGACATCCAACGCCACAGCAATTACCCGGCCCTTAATCAGTGGCGACGCAGGATAACGAGGCTAATTGGAGCCGTGGCCGGCAAAGCTGCTGGTGGGCCGGGGAAGGGCCATTTGGTCTCACCCTGCACCCCGAGGGGGGCCCCCAGCAATTAGTGGTTGCTGAGCCTTCGTTAGGGGCCGGGGGTGTTGTGGGGAGTGTGGTCAGGCTGGACACTGCTGGGGGTGTGGGTGCCCGTGGGGTGCGATGGAGCATTCCCTGGCTGGGCTGGGGTGTGGCAGCCCCATCCCAGTCCCCATCCCAGTCCCCATCCCAGTCCCCATCCCTGTGTGCCCGCAGCACAGCGCTGCGCAAAGTAGGTCAGTGGGCCGAGGTGCCAGGCGACCGTGGGCAGCCGCAGCATCCACCTCGGGGGGGTCACTCTAGGGGAGCTCGGCCTCCACCCCGGCCACCCTCCACCCAACCCACCGCCCCGCGCGGCTCCAGGGGCCATGGGGAGGGGGCGAAGGCGGCGTCTCCCAGGGTTGGGCTGCAGAGCCCTGGCAAACCTCGTCGCATAAATGATGTCTGAATAACGGTGCCTGAAAGAGGCTCCTGCCTCCCTCTGCCCCCCAGGCAGCCTCTTCCTTCCCTGGTGCCCTGGGGGGCTGAGTCTGGCGGTGTGGGGGCTCCGAGGGGCTCCCCAGGCATCTCCCCCAGCCCTTGCCCCCGGCTCGGGCAGCGTTGCCACTGCTTGGCGCTGGCCCGGGCACCGCCGGCGCTGCCGAATCTCCAGCGTAATCATTAGAGATAAACAGGAAAGAGGAAAGGGGCAGATTTCATATTCCGCCCCGATCCCCCCGAGACAGATAAAAGCGGAGTGGGGGGACGCGAGGGGGCTTTTTTCCCCTCCTTGTTTCTGCTGAATCAAACATTTTTCGCCCTGCTTAGAAGATTTCCCTGCTCCCCCCCCTTCTCCTGCCTTAATGAGGTTTTGCTGTAAAAGTCTCCGAGCCTCCACCGTGGCCTTGAGTTAATCTCCAGGCACCTTCAAAGCCGGGTTGTTCCTGCCCCCCCCTTGCTCGTCCCCCCTCTTCGCTTCCATCTTTTTGAACTTGCCAGCCACGAAATTGCCAAGTTTCATGTGATGCAGCTTCTCCCGCGCCCGACGGCGAGTAAAAGAGGGGACCTGGGGCAGAGGGGGGCACATGGGGAGGACACGCAGCCCCCAGGGCTGGGGCAGGGAGGTGGGATGGGGACTCCCTGGGGGTGTCCCTCCAGGGGGGGAAGCAGCCTGCCTTTGGGGGGACTGTCCAAACTGGGCTGAAAAGGGGGTACTTGGGGCAGTTTTTGCCTCTAAACCAGAATATTGTGGAAATATGGCAAGGAAAAGAGCCCTTGGCGTAATCGAGGTGGGGGCCAGACCCTGCTCTGCCCCTGACTGGGGACTGGTGACACTGGAGGGGGCCAGGCAGAGGCCCTGGGGTGCAGGCAGCTGCCCGCAGCTCTCCAGGGGCTGAGCTGGGTGCAGAGCAGCCCTGTGGGTGCCAGGAGCATCCCCCCGCCGAGGCTCGACTGGGAATGGTGGTGAGACCCCAGGGTGGGTGGCAGGGGGACAGTGCTGGCCAAGGGCCCCATCCTGGCTCCCCAGTAAGGGCTTTGCTGTGGGAATCAGCCGCTTCCCAGGGAAGGGGCTTGGGACCCACATTTGCAGCCTCGCACAGCCCCGGCTGGCTCCAGACCCTCGATGCCATCCCTGCTCCTGGGACAGGGTGGTCTTCAAAGCACCCATCCATCCTTGGGGGGCTTCTGGGCATCCTCACCCTCCCCATCATCTGGGTGGGTGCTCAGCCCTGGCCTGCAGCAGGTCCAAAACCCTGGGGAGGGGAGAAAGAGGAGCCGAGAGCACCCAAGTTGCTTGAGCATCGGGTGCTGCACCCACCCAGCCACGCTCCAGCCATCGGGCACCGCTCGGCTTCCTCGTCCCGCGGCCGGTGCCCCCGGCTGCCCGCTGCGCCCGTACCTGGGCGTCCTGCCCCAGAGCCGATCTGGAGGCTTTAGCGCAAGTTAATCTCAGCAATCCCTTAATTCCAGGGACCGAAATAGGAAAGATCAGTAGGTCAGTGGGAAAAAGCTTTTGGCCAAAGTTAACACGTTAATGCGGAGAGAGGGCGAGAGAAAGAGCAGGGGAGAGGAAAGTGCCCAGGGATCTGCCCCAGCATCTCCCCCCCGGCCCACGCCGAGGTCACCTGCATCCTGCTGCTTTGGAGACACCAAGTGCCCATGGGCCAGGGGGCCTTGGCAGCTCCCAGCCGGCCACGATTTGGGGAGGGAAGGGACTTTTTTCCCCTTTTACCCCAACGAGCCAAGCCCAGCACTCACATCCCCGAGATGATTTCGCTGCTGCAGTTTAAATCCCGGTCTCCAGAGGCGAAAGGTTGCGTATTAACATGCTGCACCGCTGAGCGGCTCTAATTAGGGCTTGGCAGGCTCCCGCCTCGGCCCCGTAAGCACCTTTTTGGCTCCCGCTCTGGAAAAAGCCGTGCCGGAGGACTTAGCTTTTAATACAGCCAAAGCCCAGGTGAACCACCCACTGCTGCCTGCACCGCCTGCCCAGCACCAAACGGGCCGGGCCCAGCCCCAGCTGCAGGTCCCAGTCCCAGCTGGGGGTCCCAGTCCCAGATGGGCGTCCCAGCCCTGGTTGCAGCCCCGTGGAGCTTCACAGGGTGGCCTCGTGCAAGACCCCCGAAACCCCACGGTGCCAGTGCTGGTGCTGGTGCCTCCAAATGGGGAGCAGCCTGGGGTGTTTCCCCGCAGCCCCGGCTGCCTGCCCCCGGGCTGGGAGCTTTGGGGCAATAATATCGCCATGGGAGCGGTTTCCTTAAATCCATCTCTGTTACCGCAAGCAGCTTAGCACCAGAAACTCTCTTCCTCTCTGTTCTTTTAATACGATCCTGGCTTAGCAAAGCCCCGGGCTTAGCCGCTGCCCCTGCAGTGCAAGTGAGGAGAGGAGAATTAAATAATATGAAAGCAGAAAACAAAGGGCTCTGCTTGATTTAAGCAGCTGAGGGGGGGTCGCGGGGGCCCAGCCCTGCCAGGGGGGAGCTGCTGGGGTTACCTGCAGAGGGGGATGCTCAGCGGGATGATACATCCCTCTGGGATGCCTCATTTTTATGGGTCAGTGGGTCAGGGATGCTCTGATGCTTGCAACCATCGCTGAAGGAGCCCGGCTCAGAGACACACTCACCCAAAGGTGCCCCAAACACCTCCCTGTGCTTTTGAGGGACGAATATTCCCATTTTCCAGAGTTTTCCCATCTCAGGTTGTGCCAGAACTGGTGAGCAGCTTTGAGGAACTCAGTGCGCTTTGCAGAGGCATCATCGCACCAAGAAATGGGTCTCCCCACCCCATCCATTGGGCCAGTGCCCAGGACGGTGCATTCCAGCTGCTGGGCAGCCTCTGCTCCCTGTGCTGAGCCGAGCTGAGCCCATCAGCTGGGGGTTGTTGCTCATCCTCTGGGTCCTGGCTGGCTGGGTTGGCTCCCAGCGCCGGCACCACGGCTCACCTTGGACTCCGCTCCCGGCACGGCCCTGGGTTGCTGGGGAGACAGCAACGGGCTTGTTTATTTACCGTCAGGGCTGCGATAAGGAGTGTGAAAGGGGAGGCGAAACACATGGTGTCCAATGTGTCTGACCCACTTTCCATCGCCCGGGCATCGCTCGCCCTCGGCTATTGGATTGCAGCGGCTGCGGACGCCCTGCTGCTCACCAGAGCTGCTGCGCCGCAATGGTCGGGGGTGTCCGTGCTTTTGAACTCCATGTTCTCCAGGCTGGATGGGACAGGAGGAAGAGCATCCGCAGGGCTCCATCATGCTTAGATGCCGAGGCACCGCGATGGGGACGAAAAGCCTGGCGTGAAATCTCGCTGCGGCGAGCTCCTGGCGCCCGCCCTCGTCCGCGGTCCCCGGCGCGGCGCGGCCCCCGCCGGTGCTGGCACAGTGGCCCAGATCTGCCATTCCGCATGGCTTCCCTGGCTCTCCCCGGGGCCGGGCGCCGGCAGGCAGGGAGCTCGCTCCGCACCTCGCGCCGCCGCCCGCTAATCTGACATGACTCTTCCATTAGAGACGAGATGCCGGCAAAGAGCTTTTCGGTGTAGGAATTAACTCCTTCTCCCACCCCGGAGCTCCTCGACCTGGAGCGTTGGCTCGGTCTCCATCACCCGCATGGCCCTGGGGTCTGTGAGATGGGGGGTTCGTTGTCACCCCCCTGGGACCTGGCTCTGCCTCGCACGTGCATCTCCCACCCTCCTCCCCTGAGGATGTGAAATGAGAGGAGAGATTGAGCGTTGAGGTGCTGGAGCAGGGCTCTGCAGAGCCCCTCAGCTGGCAGGAGGGGCCCCAACCCAACCACCTCTGTCCCTGGCTGCAGCACAAGCCGCTTCCCGTATTGATCTCCTCTCCTGCTGTTAATTATCGGCTCCAATTTAGCCTGATCAGAGCCCTGGCTGCCTGCGAAGGGCCTCTCTTGGTTTTGGTCATTGTCCCCACGGGGCGCTGGGGCTGCTGGTGACAGGATAGGACCCAAAGAGGGAGCCTGGGGAGCTGGGGGCAGGCAGAGGTTTGGGGGTGCTCCCTGAGCAGGGTGACCTGGTGGGGACTGATGGCAGCAGGATGAGCCCTGGCCAGGAGCCAGCACATGTCCCCCACCCCCCAAGGGCACGAATGTCCCAGCTCGGAGGCGTCAGCATCTCACATCTGATGTGATGCTGTGGCGGAGGTGCCGGGGGTGGCTCTGCGCTGGCAGCCTGCCCTGGCACCAGGAGCATCCCCTGCCCCAAGGACAGCCACCTTCCCACTCTCCCTCGTGTCCCTGCTCCCCTAGAGCCGTGCAGGGGAGGTGAGAGCGGTTCTCAGTCCCCTGCTCCAAGGCCAGACCCCAGCACCCTTCCAGAGAGGGGAGGCAAAGCTGATCCTGCCCAGTCCTGGCCTCTGGGGTGTTGAGCCTGGGGGGGAGCACCCACACTCCACCTCCCCCTGTCTCTCTGACAGAGAAAACGATGGGGGATGTTGCCCTTGGTCACCTGCCCTGGCACCTTGGGGCTGGGGTCTGTCCCTTGCAGAGATCAGGATCCGACCCATCCCCCATTCTCCTGCTATTGGCCTTGAGGGGGTGGCCAAGATGGGGGCTCTGGGGCATCATCTGAGCCGTGCTGGTGCCTGAGCCTCATCAGGCTGCAGTGTCCCTGTCCCTGCCAGGGGACCTGGGGGCTCTGCTGCCCTCCAGGGCTCCACCTGAAGGGGCTTCAGCCGCTGGCAGCCTCCCAGAGCTGCAGGAAAGTGGGCAGGGGGCTGCTCGGGAAGGTCTGTGGCCAAAAGGGCTGGAGGAGGGGAGGCCTGTGCTAAAGCAGCGTGTTCTCACCACCCCACACACATTGCTGCCATGTCACGGGTCAGCCATGGGGTCTGGCGATCTTGGGCCCACCCAAAGTGACCTGCTTCAGATCAGGATCCTGTATCGTGCTGTCTGGGAGGACCCTGGCTCCTGGTGGGGATGGGCCGATGGAGAGCTGACCTTGGTCCCAGCCACCTCCTGCACCACCACATGTCCCTGGGAGAGGGAATTCCAGCATGGGTGACAATCCTGCAACGGCCAGGGAGGACAGGACTGGGGAGAGCTGCTGCCCCCACCTCTCGCAGTGACCCCAGGACAGCCCAGCCCAGGGGTGGGGGAGCTCTCCAAGCCACCCACATGGTGCTTTGGGACCTGGGCTCCTTTTTGGGACCTTTGCTTCCACCAAAGGCAGTTTGGGAGGTCACACCGAAGCCCCCCAGCCCTGCACCCAGGGTCTCCCCTTCCCCCTGGAGCAGAGAGATGCACAGAAGGACACATCTGCTCCTCCCAAAACACCCCAGATTATTGTTGTGGAACTCTTTGGTTGCAAATCGAGGTGTCACCACCCTGTTTCTCCACCCGAAGGCTCAGACTTTACGGCAGGGTGGGGATGCAGCAGCAGCGGAGGAAACCCTCCCTGAAATCCCGGCGCGGAGTCACCCATGAAATATTCAGGCCATTCAGCGCGATTCCTGCCTTGCCGTAGAAAGCACCATGAATATTGCAGGCGGGCATTAAAGTTTCACGGCTGCCATCCTTCAGTGCAGTCCCGCGGACACTGTTACCACGGGAAGACCCCCCACTGGGACATGCCACACCTTCCCCAGGCTCCAGCAGCCTGTTTCCCTCTGCTTTACCCCCAAACGAAGCGGTGGTGGTGATGGGCTGGGCTCCTGAAATGCTTCAAGAGCAAACGGGCTCGAAGCTCCCCACCGTGTCCCCAGGACGGAGCAGCAGAGCTCAAGGCAGAGCTGGAGGAGGGTGCAAGGTCCTGCAGGGCTGGGGAGAAGCAGAGGTGGTGGCCACTTCGCCCCAAGGCTCGGCCGTGCTCCCTGCTGCCCCAACAGCGGCATGGCCTCACTCCTGCACACCCCACGGTGATGCCCACTCCAAGCACGGGGAGATGTTTGCAGCTTCTTCAGCATCTCAGAAGGTTTCATCCTCCATGTCATGAGCTTTCCAGGTCAGTCCTCACCAGAAGGGACCGTTCTCTTCTCCTCTGCCCGCTCTCATAACTCGGCTCTTCCCTTGTTTATATAACAGTGATGTCTCCCGCAGACCGGGGAGAGAATTGGCCGGGGAGAAATAATGAGGATAATTCAAGTCATTTGGGAAGATGAGGTTTGCGAGGTGCCCAGCGTCTTCCACCTTTTACATGTTGTCTCTAATCATCTGCAATCTTGGATGGCCATTGATGGAGCTCGTTGCTGTGGCGACGGATGAATAGCCCTGGGATTGTGCCATGCCAAAAAAGTGCCGTCCTTCCATCAAAACAACAACAACAACAAAAATATCATTTTGTTCAGGAAATTAAGCAGTTTGCAACCAAATAGCAGCGTCTGAAAGGGCTCCCGCATCCCTCCTTTCCTCCCGGCTCCTGCGGCCGCATTGGGTTTGTCAGGAACATGCCCCGCGCCCCGGAGAGTCCTTTGTGTGCAGTGGACAAGGAGAAGGTGGTAATTGTAAGGGGGTTTCTAACCCACTGAGCCTAGTAAAAGGATTTTGTGCCCCCCCCACCTCTCTCTTCTTCCCTAGATGTGTGTCACTCAGGCAGGGAGCGCGGGGGCTGCGGCCAAGGGCTGGAGCAGCACTAGGTTAATGTGTTACCTGCGGAAGGTTGGACCAAGGAAGAGCTGTGGACGTCATCTATCTGGACTTCTGCAAGGCCTTTGACGCGGTCCCCAACAACATCCTTCTCTCTAAATTGGAGAGAGATGGATCTGACAGGGGGACTCTTTGGTGGATAAGGAATTGGTTGGATGATTGCAACCAGAGGGTAGTGGTCAATGGCTCGATGTCCAGATGGAGATGAGTGACGAGTGCTGTTCCTCTGGGGTCTATACTGGGACCAGTGATGTTTAATATCTTCATCAATGACACAGACAGTGGGATTGAGGCACCCTCAGCAAGTTTGCAGATGACACCGCGCTGAGTGGTGTGGTTGACAATGCTGAGGGATGGGATCCATCCAGAAGGACCTGGACAGGCTGGAGAAGTGGGCCCATGAGCTTCAACAAGGCGAAGGGCAAGGTCCTGTCCCTGGGTTGTGGCAGCCTCTGGGATCAGCCCAGGCTGTGGGTGAAGGGATGGAGAGAGTCCTGAGGAGAAGGACTTGGGGGTGCTGGGGGTGAGGAGCTGGAGCTGAGCTGGGCTCATGCACTCGCAGCGCAGCAGCCCCTGGTCCCCTGGGCTGATCCCCAGCAGCGTGGGCAGCAGGGCCAGGGCTTGGGGGATCCTGCCCCTCTGCTGCCAGAGCTCTGGGGAGCTCCCCCTGCAGGGCTGGGCCCAGCTCTGGAGGCCTCAGCACAGCAGAGACAGGGACCTGGTGGAGCGGGGCCAGAGGAGGCCCCAGCGATGCTGCAGGTAGCACAGCTCCTGGGGACAAGGCTGGGATGGGGGGGATGTTGGGCTGCTCAACCAGAGATCGATCCTGGCTTTAACTGGAGGTGCCTGACCCTCCTGATACAGACAAAGCTCCTGCCACATCCCAAGGCCCACACTGCGGGTATTGCCCATGCATAATCCACGTTACTAGACTGGGCACATGTTTTGAGCCTGGGGTCTGGTCCCTACTGGCATCTTCAGTGCTCCCAAGTGCTGCTGGCCAGTGAGAGGATGTAAACCGCAGAATTCAGAGCAGTGTGACCCCAACACTCACCCTGCCAGAGGGTAAGAACCCAAATACCCGTAGGGCCAGTGTCCAGCTGGCAGCTTCAGAGAGCCCTGGGGTGCACAGGGTTGGAGCCAAACCGGGCATGCTGGGCAGGAGGAGGGAGAAGGAGGGACGGGCATGCAGGGAAGAAAACATTTTACGGAGGACCCTGAGGATGAGAAACGGGCCAAGTTCCCGCAGTCCTGGCTCCTCTTTGGGTGAGAGCCCCAGGGCAGAGCTTTGCCAGCCGTCCCCAGAGCCCTCCACCCTCACTGGCCTCAGCCAGAGCCAGATGGAGGCACATCTTGGCTGCACAGAAAAACGAAGCGGGCTGGGGAGATTAACTCCGCGGGGAAAACAAGCTCAGCAGACGCTGGCGAGCCAGGGGACGGCTGCACGGCTGCGCGTGTGTGTTTGCATGCACACGCGTGTGCGACCAGCATAGACGGGCACGCATGTGCAGATGGTGAGTACTTGCGTGCGTGCAGATGTGCGTGTGCGGCCGAGCTGACGAGCCAGCACCCGGCAGGGTATTGGAAATGTGTCCTCATCCTTCAAATGCGCTGCTTTGATAACAGTGATAATTGGCTAGAAATCGATACTGTTTTGCTCGTGTTTCTCCCATTGTGTCTCGCCCGGCCCTTCCCTCCCCGGACGCTTCGCTCCCATTAGTCGAGTGATGTTTAGAAGCTCTGCCATGGTCATTAGAAAACCCCAGCAGAACAGGGCGAGGAGAGGGCCGAGGCAGTCGGGCAGAGATGGAGGCAGCTCCCTCGTCACTGCCATGGCTCAAGGACAGATGGAGACGATGCTCCGGCAGCGAGTCCCTCCTGGTGCTGCGGGATTGAGTGGGGTGTGACCACAGCGGTTCTGGGGATTGAGGTGGGTGGAGAACTGGCTGAAGGGCAGAGCTCAGAGGGTTGTGATCAGCGGTGCAGAGTCCAGTTGGAGGCCCGTAGCTCATGGTGTTGCCTAGGGGTCAGGACTGGGTCCAGTCTTTTTCAGCACAGTCATCAATGACCTGGATGAATGGATGGAGTGGAGCCTCAGCCAGTTTGCTGGTAATAAAAAACTGGGAGGAGTGGCTGACACAGCAGAGCTGCACTGCCATTCAGGTTTTCCTCTCCCTCTGCTCTGCCCCAGTCAGGCCACCTCTGGGGGTTGTGTCCAGTGCTGGGCTCCCCAGTTCCAGAGAGACCAGGAGCTACTGGAGAGAGTCCAGCGGAGGCTGCGGAGCTGCTGCGGGGCNAGCCTGCCCCGCTCTCCGTGCCCCATTTCATCACCCCATGTCTCCCCAGTGAGGTGTCCCCGGCTCCTGCTGCACTGCCACAGCCCCTGGTGAGATCTCAGAGCCTGTGAAGCTCCTGGTGTCCTTAGAGCCATCCTGGCAGAGCAGCCCCTGAGCTTCACTTGCCCAGTTGGGGCTGCCGGGGGCTCTGCCCCCCAAAACCACCCTGCGCCCCTGTCCCGTGCTCTGACTCCCCTCCTGCTGGGCTCTGTAAAGCCAAAGGGCCTGGGGGGCAGGACAGCAGCACTGCACTGGGGGGCCAAGGCCACCCTGGGCTGAAGCTGGTGGCCCCAGGACCCTCTTGGGCGACATTAGCCACGGGACCCTCGTTTGCCAGGGGGACCCTCATTAGCCAAGTGACCTTCATTAGCCGCGTGATCCTCATTAGTGGGGCTCCAGTGCCAGAGAGGACCCCGCTCTGCTCTGCGGGGCTGGCTGGAGCTGGGGGGGAGGGTGCCCGGCAGGGGTCGGGTCCGTAGGTGGGGGGCTCCAGGCTGCGGCGGTGGGACACGCGTGGCCACCTTTCGGTGGGTGCCTGGTGCCACCTGGTGGCCTCGGCCCGGGGAGCTCAGCGCGCCCTGCCCGGCCCCTCGGATCAGCTGCTTTCCCACGCCGACCAGTACAAATAAATCCAACTGCACCGAGAGATGCCCGAAAGGTGCCCCGGGAGTTGAGCCCCGTCTGCGCCTCTGCCACCGACCAAAGAGGAGCAGAAACCCTTCACCGACAGCCTGCCTGGGGCTTGGGGCTAATGCACGGGGCTTTTCATAGCCCCTTTGGACCAGGGAGGTGATGAGAAGACACCCGAGCAGAGTCTGGCAGAGGCTTCCCAAGGGGTTTGCTACTGGCTATCTCCAGAGCCCCAGCAAGGCTGGGCAAGGGCACCTTCTTTTAGGAGGCTCCGGGCACCCTACGAGAGCAGTGTGGAGGCCTGGACCTTGGCCATGGATCCAGGGCATGGGCACAAAGGCACAGACCCTGAGCACGGATCCTGGGCACGGGCACAGGGGCCTGGACCCTGGACAGTGGCCCCAGGCACGGGCACACAGGGCCAGACCCTGGGCACAGACCTCAGGCCTGGAACCCTGGGCAGAGGCGAACCAGCCTCACGATGAGCTAGTGTGTGACAACACCTGAAAAAAAACCAACCCCAAACCCCATCATCCAGTGCTTGGAGAAGAGCAGCAGGAACAGCTATAGATGGGGATGTTCCCATCCTCTACCCTATAGGTGGGGTCCAGCCGATCCCTCAGCCCCTACAGCTGGGGAGGGAGGCCCCAGCTCCTCCCTATAGCCAAGCAATATCTGTGTCCAGCCCTATAGCTTGGTGGGGGGGGACAGGGGTTGCACCCTCCTTCCTATAGCCTGGGTCTGACTGCAGCCCAGCCCCTACAGCAGGAGCTCCGGGATCCCCTCCCTATGGTGGAGTCTGGCTGGGTCCCACTCCCTGTATGCACAGGGGGGTCAGAGCCCCCTCCCCTATAACCAGGAGGGTCAGAGCCCCCTCCCCTACAGCCAGGGGGTTCTCAGCCCCCTCCCTTATAGCCAGGCACAGCTATACCCCAGCCCCTATAGCCGGGGAAGGTCTCAGCCCCCTCCCCTATAGCCAGGCACACCTATACCCCAGCTCCTATAGCCAGGGGGGTGTCTCAGCTCCCTCCCCTTAGCCGGGGGGAAGGTCTCAGCTCCCTCTCCTATAGCCGGGGGAGGTCTCAGCTCCCTCCCCTATAGCTAGGCACAGCTATACCCCAGCCCCTATAGCCGAGGGGAGGTCTCAGCCTCCCTTCCCCCGGCTGCAGGCGCCGGTCCCGTCCCCCTGGTCCCGTCCCGCCC
>WEIS01029120.1:6753-26271 GCA_013389965.1 Todus mexicanus | reverse complement strand
GAGTCAGGTTCAAATCCATCCTTCAGTAGACTCCTAGCCGCTTACTACAAAAGGAGCAGATTAGCAGTTGACTGCTATGGCAGAGATCCCCACCTATAACCAGCTTGCTGGTCAGCACAATCCTGACACGTGGGAGATGTGGGTCCAAGACCCCTAAGGCAGAAAGGAATTTTGAGACTTTATCTAAAGTTAGTGAGCTGACTACTGTTCTGTTGATCAAAGCAGGATTGCATGGGGCACTCTCTTCTGTGGAGTTCTGCCTGCTTAGAGGATGCCTCCTGCATCAGATCACAAAGGCAGGACTGGCAGGGAAAATACCTTGTGCAAAAATCCCATGGGATCTGGGGTTAAACAAGCGCCAAGCTGCTTAGAGTCGTGAGGTCAGGGGCTGCTCTGTGCATGCAATAGAAAAGCAGGCATCTGCAGGGATAGTTCGTGTGAAAGCCAGTGATGCCCGATTTTCATACTCAGATATGTGCTGTTAAGGACGTATATATATCCTTTAGTGAATTTAGCTCTTGAGCTCATTTCCCTCTGCTATAGTGTTTGCATAAGGTTTTATGGGTTCTCCCTGTATGGATGTGCGTGAGTGAAAAGCAAGGGAAATCTGATAATTTATATGAAATGTAGGTACGCACATCATGTTCTTGCATAAGCGTATCGTTGCTTATTGCTACCATGACTTTCCGTGTTATTGATGATTCCTAGCAGAATGGAGAGAGAGCACAAATGTCAAATAAACACTGTCCTGAATCTCATGAATATCACGTAGGTAGCTAGTCATGCATATGTACATACACAGAAAACAGCCCTAATAGCATCCCACTCGTAACATGCAGCTAAATATAGGAATATTTTTTTCTTCAATGCAATGCAGGAATGTAGGAAAGATGACCTGACAAGGTAATTTTCAAGGAAAGAAAAGTTGTTTGGCCCTGTGCACTAAACCACAAAACCACTAAATCACAAAACCACAAACACAAAATTGCTCATACCCATTTCTTGGAGAGTAGAGGTAGGGCCTCCAGAATGCACACCTCCCCCAGACAATTTGGCTTCATGGGACATCAGCGATGAAGCAAGTGATCCTCTTGAGATCCCAGAGGAAGTGAAACCAGCGTTGTGGACATTTTGGTCAGACATTTTCGTTTCTCAAGGAGTGGGGATCCACTGAAGCACTTCGAGGCTCAGCCAATCCTTTTATGCACTGTCCAGCTCACAGCAAAGAAACGAAACTGCTACTCCAGTCAGAAGGAAATGAAACTGAAACTTATCCTCTTATCCTCATTCAGGAAATGAAACTGAAATGTGGGAATATTCCTTTCTGTTGACATTATCAGGGAGAAGTTTAGGCAAACCAGCTAAGCAAATACTAACATTAGAAGCATGTAAATCATTGACCTGCAGGTGATGTGGCTGAGAACTTTGCTTCTTCATTCTTTTGTGTTGCACTCTGTTGGACTGAATTGCACCTGTAGAAGATAACTCCTTGCTTTAAGAATTAACACAACTCTGAATAAAGACAACAGACAAAACAGCAGCAAAGTGCTGGTCATGAGGAAACTGAAACTTGAGTTGGTTATAGCACCCATGAGTCCAGCTGTGAGATGGCTACCCCCAAAAAAATGGTCTTTAATCCATACATGTCAGTTT
Source organism: Todus mexicanus (assembly GCA_013389965.1). Taxonomy (NCBI): domain Eukaryota; kingdom Metazoa; phylum Chordata; class Aves; order Coraciiformes; family Todidae; genus Todus; species Todus mexicanus. The sequence goes on along the minus strand of WEIS01029120.1, from coordinate 24,618 downwards.
TCTTTAATTCTAATATTTGTTATTTTTATTTTCTGCTTTGCTTGCATTAGGGCATCTGTAATTATGATGTATCTTTATCCCCATAATTTCTCAGGTGTTTCATTTATAATTTTGAACTAATGATTGTTATAAAATATCTAAAGTTTCAGCTTAAATGAAAAAAAATAAATAGGGCAATTAATGGTATAGGCCCTCTTCAAAATGACAATAAACCCCCAAATGCTAGTTTGTACATATTGCTACAGATTCTTCCTTCAAATCTGCTAAAATCTTTTGATGCTTTGTTAATATTTATTTAATATTTTGAACAGGCCATCAGGAATTATGAAAAAGTCTGGCAGAGCAAAGGGGAATGAAAGCACTTCACAAAGTTGCAGAGACTCTATACATGATGACCTTTTTACTCAATCCTGAAAAACAATTCACAAAATATAAATGAAGTTGTGTAACTAAAAATAGTTAAAATTAGATAAAATAAAAGTTTGTTTGAGAATAAAGTGCCTTAAGGCAATTCATGATTGGCAGAGGCACCAGTAAATAAGCAGGGAAAGAAGAAATTAATAGTAGTCCAATAAAACCAAGGCAAGGAAACTTGGTGTAACAAGGAGAGGGAAGCCACTGCCTACAAGTGTGCCAAGGACAGCAAGGAGGTGGCTCTAAAATCTGCTCTGCAGTTGTGGTGAGTTGGATGAGGAATATGTGAGTAGACACAGATGACACAGTGTTAAAAACAGCTGAACTTTTCATATCTTCATCCTCTTGTTACTGTAGTGGCGCAGCAAATGTAAATTACAGAGAAGTTCTGACCTGGAAGAGATTTGCTTTTACTTGTTTGCAGCTCATTAAAAAACTTGAGACAATCTGTTGCATGAGAGTGAATAAAAACGAAGTCAATCTCTTGTACCTGTATCAGGGCAGAGTCTGCTGTTAGATCCTAACAGCCCTGACCAGCCTCCCCTGGGACTCCAGCCCCTGCCTGGGCGATGCTGGAGGTGCACTGTCTGCAGCTCCATCACAGCCGTACCTCATTGATTCAGACTGAGCCTCAGCCTTTCTTTGTGGCTTGGCCTTGGACCTGTCTGGTTAGCAAGGATAGACTTGTCCGGCAATTACTGGACTGTGACTGACCCTGGCTGCTTTCGCCAGACCTGAACCTGATTTGTTGACTCATGTTTCTGGCTTGACCTTGGACTTGCCGCATCGCTACAAACTATCCTGTTAATTTGGACTCTTGGTTCAGCCCCAATACAAATCTACCTATCATCACGGGGGCTGCCATGCTCATCTTGTGTGGGGTGGTAGGACAGGGCCTCACTGTACCCTGGCAACATGTGACATGACAAACATCACAGTCTCCAGTTTAAAAAGCCTCAGTGTCACTGCTGAAGTGGGACTGGAAACAAGAACCCAGTCCCTGAGCTGGCAGCTTCCAGAGGTCCTCTCCCTCCACCCCGAAGGACATCCTTCTTTTCTCACCTTCCAGCTTTGTGTGAAATGTTTTCGTCAGTAGTGCCCTACCTTTATTTGCTTTGTTTTACTGCTATTTCTGGTTAGAAAGTGTAACTTCCAAGATTTTAGGGAAGTGTAGTTGATGTCCAGCTGAGTTTGTAGGGAGCCTGGCACAGAAACACTAAAGCTGTTGTAAGTCTTCGTGGACTGTTTGCCAGAAATCCAAGTGGTGATAAGAGCCAAATTTATGCAACTTCTAGTTCAAGTATGGAAATAAAGATAAAATAACTCATTCGTATCACTGAGCCTGACATTATAACAGTAAATTGGATCTGGGAGAGTATCTGAGTAATTTCCCCACTCCAGAAGCTAAAAATCTAAGGAGAAAAGATGGGTGGTGTGAGCTGACCTGAAAAGCATCCAGTGGCTTGTCTAAGCTTCAGACAATAGAGTCAAAGCAACAAATACTAAGAATACAACTGCCTTTATTTTCAGTCACTACAGTTTCAGCAGCCTTAGGTGCTAAAGCATTTATACGTATAGCTAACACAGTTTGATGTTTAACTCTCCAAATATTAGATTAAAATTAAGTCCTTCAGTATCAAAAATCATACACTGTCTAGACTGTGTGCTCTTTGAAAGGAATTGGAAAACCAGAGGCTTAACTGGAAGTACTCTGAAAATTTGAGCTGTTGGACATCCCGGTTTTGTTCAGTTAAAAAAAAAAAAAACAACAAAAAAAAAAAGGAAAGAAAGAAAAAATAAAAAAAGCATGCTAAGCTGAAAACACCAGACAAACTACCACGACCAGATGTGGATGCAGTTCTTCTATATTTTGCCTGGGAATGGCCTTACTCGTGTCTGCAGATATAAACTCCTATGTCTCTTCAGTGTGCTTTCCTTGAAGTCCTCACTAGTGTGCCACTTAGAGATATTTTCCTCACAGTGGAGCTGAGCAGCTGATCACAGTCATTAATCTCTGCGTAGCCTGCTTTTGGTAGTCACCTTTTTCATTCTATTAACATGTTCACTGAAGTCACTTTTTCATAAACATTTTCCCATAAACCTCTGTTTCAAAAGAGATTATTCAAACAGCTTTTAAACAATTACTCTTTTGAAGGGTCTAATTGAAGGAAATAAACCTGTAGAGAATGTGACTGAACCAAAGATCTTCAGCATCCAAGATTATCTGTCTGTCACCCTGTGACCTATTTCCTTCACACTACTTTTTAATTTTTGTAGCAATTATAGTGTATATGGATAATACCTATTAGCATATTTATGGTCATTGCTTCATATTTATTGTCTGCACAACTCATTAATCTTCATCTAGTGTGTGAGGCTGACAGCTCAATCTATTTTGCAATCTCTGGGCAGCAGCCATATCCAAAAAGCTTTTGTTTCCCTGTAAATAAACTGTGTTTAGGACCAGAGGACAATGGTACATCATGCAGTGATTGACACAAGCCATGGCTGCTAATCAAAAGTAGATTTTATTACCAGCTGAGTCAAGTGCATTATGGGGCCATTGTTCTAGTGCTGTCAGGGCAAGAGCATACGTAGTCAGTCACCTTCTCAAGATGGGTTGATTGTTCTCCAAGATTAGACAGAGTTGCCTTATTATCCATCCCAGACAACAAGGCATCTCACCCAAACAGACGCCTTTACAGAAACTGCCTGTACATTGAATTGATTTGAATTGCTAATGCATAATCTGTCCAGCACAGATGTGCAATGAATATTTGGATGTTGTTTTGCATGTCAGTTGAGAAGGCTGAATGATGAGGTGATGATCGTTCAGTGATGGGTACTGGACATTTGCCAACAATTGAGTTTGAGCACTTTTCCCTGACAGTAATCAGATCAGCTTCCAAAACGTCTTTTCTTCAATTCACTGACAATTTATGTTAGAAGATAATGCAACTCTCTCACAGTTAACACAGTTGGCAGCAATTTGCATTTTTTTCATATAATTAAATTTTTCATTTCACCCAAGAAGAAACACATACAAGCCACATGTATCTGGTGTATATATTCCAAGACACTTCCAAAGTAACTCCACTTAAATAAGAAGCTATCTAGATAAGTCACAATGTTGAAACTCTCCATAACACAGGTAGCAGTAGTTTCATTGGTTTTGTAAAGCTACATTTGCTGTGAAAAACTAGGAACCTTGTTATCAAGTTGTATTAAGCTCTCAAAAAAAAAGCAATTAACGTAATAAGCATTTAACATATGGCCATGGTCATGCTTGAAGTAAGTCAGCAAACACAGCGTTCTATTTAAAAAAATTTAGCCTCTCTCAGGATTGACGTAGTATAAAATAGGAAAAGAAATGAACCCCAAAACCCTGATATTATGACATCGAGAAACTGTTATGAGCTCACACAGTGACATCCCATGATTCATGTGAATGTGCTTATAATCGTAGAATCATACAAAAAATTGGGCTGGAAGGAAGCTCTGGAGATCATCCGCTTTAGCTGGGGACTCTACCCTGTAACTTGCTCAGAGAAACACTTGGTTGAGTTCTAAGTATCTCCAGGGATGGAGATTCCACATCTTCTCTGGGCAACTTGCTCCAGCATTTCACCACCCTTGTAGTGATTCACATCCCCCCGCCCCGTATATCTAGTCAGAATTCTGCAACTTATGTCTGTTTGTCTGTTGTCCTTTCTCTATGCACCCCTGAGGAGATTCTCCAGCTTCTTTTATATCCCTCATTATTTCAGATCTAAAAAGCACTGTTAATACCCTACTTTTAGAAAACAAGTAGCTAAAGAGCTACTAATAGCTTAGTAAATCAGGGGCTCGTGGGGTCACTTCTGATACCTAAAAAATTTTACTTTCTGATTTTATTTAGGCATGAATCTAGTGTTTCTCTGATCATACACTGAAATAGTTTCCCTCAGAAATAAATAACAGTGCTTCTCAAGAACTTCTAGAGTTCATTTTAGAATATACATTAACTAATGTAGGTTCGTTGTCAGTCTTTCTAAGGTAAAGATGAGTAGTTTTGAGTGTGTGGTAGAGGGAAGAATCACTTCCTTTTAACTTGCCAGTCTTCCTACTAGTAAAATTTACTGTAGTTAGGAAAAGAGTGGGAAGTGATTGAGCCACAAGTTTTACAACCAAGGTCAGAAAGGAGTTTAGAGATAAGTGATTTTCCACATGTCAGCCCTGTTTGGGTTAGGCTAAGTGGGTCTCATTTGGATTTTTATTGCCATTTTTATCTGTCAAAAGCAAGACATCATTATTCCTGGCATTGTGGATGAAACAAATCACATAGCTGTACTGGTGGCTTTTGGGGGGGAAGAAAATTCCAATTTTCAATACTTAAATTTTGTGTGCTATATTAAAAAAAAAAAGAAAAAAGAAAAAAGAACTATAGACGTGTAACATCTGTACACACTGCATGCTCATATTTCACGGATTTTCCAGATGGAAATCCAGAAACAAAGCCTTTGAATAAGTGACCAGAGAAGACTAAGTTTAGATCTCAAATGGAGTTAGATGGCAAAATCTTATGACATGTCCATTTCACACATCTGAATTCCAGCCTGTAGCCCTCAGAGCTCCTCCTGGCTGGATCCTAGCCCACACTGCTGCCTCTCGTTTTGACCTTAATATTATGTTGGTGACAATAGTCAGTCTTGATGTAGTTTACGCCAGGACTTTGCTCCATCATCCAAGCATATCAGATGAGGACTTGCTCAAAACAGACTGCCAAGGAGGGAGCAGTCCTGCCGTGAGTTCTCAAGCTCACAGAATTCAGCCGGATCAGGACGCAGCCCTTTGAGAGTGGCACCACAGAAACTGGGAGTAGAAGCACCACTCAGCCGTGGAGCCATGTTCCCATTTGTTCTCTGTCTCCAAGGAAGTCTTCATGATTTCACTGAGCTCTCTGCTGGTCCCTTCATTTCCCATCCTGAGCTATCACATGCTTTTGAGACACTGTAATGGAAGCTTGGGCATTATTCTCAAGGCTGTTAGTTTCTGCTGCAAGGAGAGTGGTACTTGAAAGATGTCACGGAATAGCCAGTCCTGCAGTTCTGAGTGAAGTCATTTTTTATCCCAAAGACATTTAACACAAACCATTATTCCTGCACTGAAGGATCCTTTCCTTAGGGCTAAGAGTCTTATTTTCCAAAGCATGGAAAGCTACTTCAGCTGACAAATAAATGTCAGCAGTGTAGTCTTTTACTTTTTGAGCCTAAAAATGGAGGTAAAGAAAAAGGCTAGTTGTTCCCTTATATATTATCCTGTTAAAGAAACATAGGTAAGTGATAAAATCGTGCCATCTGCTGAGTAAAATTTCCATTTGGTCTTGAGGTTTCAGTCTTCCCATGTATTAACAAAACCTCAGGAATATAGATCAGTTTAAACTGTAGGAAGGAAAAGAGTATTAATCAGTTCATGCTGTCTTCAAGATGTATCAACATGAGGGAAAATTGTAAGTCTTTCTGGAGCCTAGGAAGCAGATTCATGAAGGTAATAGACCAAGTATACAAGCCACTAATTGTTTGTACCTCCCCTATTTTTCTGGAAGAAATATGGTGAAAACAAAAATAAAATGGGAAGAAATGGAATTAATGGTCAAAGTGCTATTTTTAACAACACTTAGCTTTCTCTGCTATTCCAACGTAATCACAACTTTTGGCTCAATAAAGCTATTTCAAAATATACCACCTACAAATATTTAGTATACAGATGAATAGGAACATTTTCTATAGAGTTCATGGGCACCACATGGATAAACCCATGGCACAGTATGTGCTCCAAGCTAAGTGCTGAGCAGTGCACAATGACTCAGGTCCCTCAGGACAGCTGCTCCCTCAGCCAGTGAACCTGACCCAGCAGATACTCCTAGGGCAGGCCTGGTGGGTCCAGTTCCACATAGAAGCACCTGGCAGAAAACGAGGCTGTGATGCCTACTATCTACATATAGTCTGAGACAGAGGACATGAGTAGTCTCTGTTCTTCTCCTCATCTCCCATACTGCAGCTTCTGCACCCAAGGAGTGCATTCTAATTATTCCTGTCTTTAGTCAGTGTTGCAGGGTCCAAGGGACCAAAATGAAGGCTTGTTTTCAGAAATGCAAGGGCAAGTTTTGTCAGAAGACAACAGCTGAGCGCAGAGAGCTTAAAATTCCTTGCCTATAAGTTGAAGGTAATGCTGTTTTCCTATTACTATAGACGCTGGAAGAGCTTTTAAGGTGCTTTAAATAGCAATTAATGACAAAGTGGCCAATCTGTTATATGGGCAAGGCATCTGAAGACAACATGGCCTGATTTACTTCTCAGCTCCAGCTGCAAAATGTGTGGATAATTTCAGGTCATGCTTACAAAGCACTAAGAAGTTTCCTTGGAATAGCAGTAAGAGTGGCTGGTTCTTTTAGACTCTCTGAGGCTCTAACTTTTAGACTCTCCGAGGCTCTAACAGCCTGTTTCAGTGATGAGAAGACTATTATTTTATGTTTCTTGTAAAGTTTTTGCATCTGAAGGATGTTTGTATTTGGCGTTAGTCTTTTCTGGCTTGAGAATTCATGTTTACATGAGCTACGCTGTTACGCTGGAGACTGAGTGTCACCTGATTGAAGCTGGTGACTCTGCTTACTGTTGTTGTTACAAATAAATGCAGTAAAGCATCTGAGATATTGTAAAGGGTAGACAATTATAGTAGCATGAGTAAGAATGAAGTACAGTGAGAAAAGCTCAGTGAAAGCCCTCCCAGGAAAGATCAAGGAGCATGTCCTCTTGGCATCCATACCCAAGCACATGAAGGATGAGAAAGCAATCAGCAATACTCAACATAGATTTGCCAAGGGTATATCATCTGTGGCCGATCTGACTGCCCTCTGTGTCTTAAATGCCTGATGTTCCAAGCATGGAAACTTTCATAACAGAAAGAAAATAAAATGTCTTTAAAAATGCCATTTGTAAGCAGTTTACAACTGTAAACAAAAGAAACAACTTCCTCATCTCTACAGTATTTAGGGAAATGTCTGTCCATGAAAGCTGGACATAGATAGATGCCTTGAAGCAGCAGTGCATTCAGCAACTGAGTATCTTTCCTCATAGCAGAGGTGCCTGTAAGCTTCTGAACATCACCCATTTATGACAACATAATGTAAGCCTTACGAGAAGGTTCATCAAGCAGATCTAAATCCTTGTGCCTAGTTCTTAAATGAGAAAGAAAGTGCTTCCCTATTTATAATGCTAAAGCTGATGGGCAAGACACAGTGGAAGACTTAAATTAAATGTCAAATTATGAGGTACTAACAATAAATAATGGAGAGATTTCTGTTGCCTTTGGTGGCTGCAGATAAGCCACTGGATAAACTATTTACTGCAAGTAGGTTTAGCAGTCCTAGATGGATCATTCTGCCCTAGATAGATCATCTATGTGTTTGTGTGAACCTGTGCTGCCAGGATTTCAAGACCTTTTTGTTCCCAGGCCCCATCTGCACTGTAAAGTAGCTGGGAATATACCAAAGCTTCAAGAGCAAGCCCTTCTCATCTCTTCTCCTTATGCAGCATAGACCCACCTAGCGTACTAGCTTTGCCTACTTGCCTGAATTGTGCGCAAGCTGTGGTGGTGGCAGCATTCTCTGCAGATGGATGCACATTTTGTGGGATGTCTGGTAGGAAGGGATGCTAATCCATGACCTAGCAGGGCATTAGCAGACAGAGTGGGGAGATGAGATGATTGAATTTCTGCCTGGAGGAATCTGAGACTTACCTTCAGCCTGTTGACTGTAAGGACAAGCTAAATGCCAACAAGCCTTACCACATCCTTACATGTTCAGTCTCTTATGCCCTCTGCAGTTTCCCCAAAGCCTTGGGGAAACTCTTTCACCAGATATGAGGATAGCATGACATTTTTCACAGTGCTGCACACGTGCAGATGGCATCAGTGTGTGAAAAAACCTGTGAATCTGCTGTTTACAAAGCGGTGGATTCCTCTATCAGATCTCTCAAATTTTTTCTTGCTTTGTGGTGTGTTTTTTCTCCACAGCAGCATCAGTTAGATGCTATTAGGCTGTAGGACCTGATTAGTTGCAAGAGGTCACAATATCCCCCAGAGTATGTATGATGTGACTGCAAGAGGGAAGAAGCTGCTGGAAATTCCCTGCTGTTTGCACCTGGATGCCATGATCTAGTGATACCTAAACCTATCTGTTTCTTAACAGTATCTGTCCTTTCCACCCAGGTCCATGACTGCTGGTCTGTTCCATTAAGACACTGGCATGTGATGAGAGCGTTGGGAAAAGGGAATGAGAGAAATGCTGACAAATGAAGAAAGTCATTCCTTGGTCTCCTGGTCAACTAAAGGGGTTGCTTCTTAGGCTCAAGAATCTGTGCAGAAACCCCAGTCCTGAAGGCAGAGCATCCCATAACTCTTTATTCTCCACAGCAGTGTGATATTTAGAAAGCTGTCCCGATGGGAAAGCCATGAAAAGCTCCATTTAAGTATCAGCAGCTATTATAAGTGAAAGTGTGAATAGGACATGCTTATAGAGCGCAATGAAGCTGCTGAGAGGAGCTAGTGCCATGGGAAAAAGCAGGATAAATGTGTAGTATTTGCTGGCTCTTCTTCCGTACAAAGGGATAGGACTTGAAATCTTATTTGTTCAGCAAGATTTTGACACTTGTCAGTTCCTGCCATCATTATGTCACAACTTAAGTGAAAGTGAGTTTCATCAGCTTAGATGAAATGATGTCTGAAATTCTGTAGATAACTTCCTGGCCATAGGCCCACCTTCATCCATTTCTCCTGCTCTTTCCCTCAGTAGGGGTTGCAATTAGCAAAGCGAGTCTGTTACTGGGGGAATGCAATTAACATTGCAAAGGGGAAAAACTACTTTTATCCTTCCTGTGCCTGTCCACTAAGACCAGCACCAAGCAAAGTCTAATGGGCAATTTCAATATTTTGGGGAGGTGAGAGTTTCAAATCTGAACTCAGTTATTCTCCTCAGCTTGTGAAGGCCTGGAGTGAGCGTGCCACAGCCTGTTATTTCTCAAGCACCTTAGGAATCAACTGTTCGGTGCTTTGTGCGTTAATTCTTAACAGCACAGTTTAGGGTGAACTTTGAGTCTAGGATCAGTACGGCAGAGGAAACGTGTAGAGTCCTATGAAAAGGAAACGCCTTCAGACTCTCTGTGGGAGTCTATCAGACTCAGGTCCTGCCTGAGTTTTGTCTGTTTAATGCTCTTAAAGTTTTTTAACTCACTGAAACTACAGCCTTTGTTATTTGCTCTAATCGGCTTTCTATTGCCATTGTAAATGACTGTGCTCTTTGCCTGGGTGAAAGAATCTGATAGAAAAGCATTCTAAAGAAGGAAGGTGAAAACTAGATGAATCCTGCAGGCAAGAGAGAGGAGACTTGAATTAAGTAAAAGGAGTTCATCTTCTTGCCTGTTTATCGTCTGCTTATTATCCAGAGGAGTCTCCATCCAAGCTGCTGCAATATTGCAATGGATGTGTACTTCTATCTGAGCACTAGCGAACTTTCTTTCCACATTCATACTGTGGAAGTCTCATAGGTTCCAGTGACCTGCAGATTTAATCCTTCTTTCTCTCTTCTATGTGGCTTACATGCTCATAAGGGAATAGCATCTTGGTGCCACGTACAATTACATGAAGCATTAATCACAATAGGCAGCAACTTCTGCTCCTTTCTCTTGCACATGGTGACCGTGCAGGCCGTTCTGGGATGAAATTGTCTGAGATGAGGAGAATAGCTTCCTGAGTATTTCATAATGAAAAGGTGCATCTCGTATCATAATAATGAAGAGGTAAAGAGATGGAGGAAATGAAACCTGATAAAAGCAAACAGTAAGTGTATTGCACAGCGGGAGAGAGAGTGAGCAAACACAAGGTATCAATGCCAATATAACCATTGCTTATCACAGTGTAACTATGGACTTAAGGTGTGACCGCTTGCAGCACGATACAGCAGGGGTTTAGTGTGTGTCTCCCTCTGTTCTGAACTACTCTTCAGCAAGCACAAAGCATTTCCAGTGTTGCTCGCACAAAAAAACGGTATTGTTGGCAACCCAGAGTGATGTTGTATCAGGTTCTAGATGAAGATATGGAGGATATTATGTATTCAGCTGAGCTCATAAGATTTTCTACTAAATATTTTCTTAAATCAGAATGTATTTCTCTACTTGCAATGTAGGTGAAGAGGCTGTGCCTTCCTCCAGTTCATTAAAATAAATCAAATATATGTACACACATGTATATAAATTCTGATTCCTATTAACCGGGAAGAAAATTGTGGTAATTTCTTCTATATCTATACTTGCTGCTGTGACTCCAAGTTTGTTCTTTAAGAAATGAGTGTAGTCAAGGCCTGTTTTATGTCTGATTGAGCCGCAGTAGTTGAGATGACCACAGCCGACATTTTTTCAAATTACATTTTAGAGAACCTGTTCATCTGCATGAGTCAGATTTTTTCTTTGCCTTACTTTAGTTAAATAGGCACATAATCAAAATCTCTTCTTTTTGTCAAATACAGAAGCTTGTTAGAGCTGCAGGGGTAGGCTACCATGTTAGAGTAATGGCAAGGGCCCTTACTCACTGCAGAGAACTTTTTAAATTTAATTCTAATTAATATCTGCTTCAGCCTCTAGAAATATGGTGTCACTAATAACCCCCAAGTTCTAGGAACTGACTTCTCTTTAAGAATATCTAGGGAGAAAGTAAACTTGTATGAGCATTTTTATCACTATGAGGGACAGCCTGGACTGGGTCTCTCTCACTCAAAAGGTCAGGTCTCCACAGTGGGTTTGTATCTATACAAAGAAGTACTTTGAGACTTGAGCATCCCAGGTTACTTACGAAATACCTCAGGAACACAAGCTGGGGCATTTTACCCTGTCACCTGTCATGAACTTTCACACGAATTTAGTGATTGAAAGTTCATAGGTGATGTTTTGCAATACTATTCACTTTATTCACAGTAAATCACAGATTGGTAGCTTAATTTGAAAGTCCCCATTTCTTGTCCTGGATTCATGCTCAAGTGTTAGAAGAATACTTCTATGCAGAACATCGGATGCTGCTGGAATAGGTGACAAAGCAGCCTCTCCTTGAAGTATTATCAAAGCAGCCACTAGCAAGGGTGAATTAAACATCCTCAGCAGAATTCTCCTGGTGTATTGCTGTTTATGATGATGCACAGGTTTTTTGTGGGACAGGAACAGTTTCAGGAAGGGATTTGTCTATTTTCATGCCCGTTAAGTACTGTGTGTGCTCTTTTGGTGCCTTCTTGGTCTATTTTTCCATGGTTTGGGATACTTAAGCGAGATTCTGCCTAAGAAAGGAAGAGGTCCAAATATGGATCAAGAATGAGATTTGATTTATATTCTGTTTTCAGGAATGCACCAGTGTTGTGACTGCTGCTGAGCTGGGCTGGCACAGCACCAAGAGGATGCGGGTGGATATGATCTTGGGAGGGGACACAGTCAGGACAGCTGACCCAAATTGTCCAAAGAGGTATTCTGTACCATATCACATTAGCTCCTAATAAAAGCTGGAGGAAAAGGGGAGGAGGGGGGCATCTGCAGGAGAAGGTGTTTGTCCCCAAAGCGACCGCTACATGTATTGGAGCCCTGCTTCCTGGGAGAGGCCGGACATCACCTGCTATGGGAAGTAGAGATTAAATTAGTATTCTCGCTTTGCTTTGCTTTGCTTTGCACACGCGGCCTTGCTTTCGTTTTCCTATTAAACTACCCTTGTCATAACCCATGGGCTGATTCTACCTTATTCTCTTCCTCCGTGTTGTGTTGAGGGAGGCATGCGTGGAGAGCGCAACTTGGTGGGTATGTGGTGCTCAGCCAAGGTTAACCCACCACAGATATATTTACTATCATGATGATGGGTGGTCCCACCCTCCAGGAAGGAATATGTGTGTTGAAAGTCACTCAAGTCCTAGGATTTATTTGGAGTTCTTCCTGGTTTGGGGTTTTTTTGTTTGTTTGTTTGTTTGTTGTTTTGTTTTTTTGTGATTGTTGTTGTTTTGTTATTATTTTTATTTTATAGTCTACATTGGGCTGAGCTGTGCTGGTACATTTGCATGCTTTTTATAACTCCAGGACACCAACAGCTACACGGCCAGTTCATTCACCCAGCTGGTACAGCCTAGAGCAAAGGCTGCCTTCTGGTTCCCTTTCTGCTGAGGTAAGTTCACAGCTGTCCAACAGCTATGCTCAGAAATTCACACATCCTGCCTTCTCCAGGCCTGCCACGCTCACCTTGCCTCGATACCATGGGATGCCCACCTCGTTACTGCACACTGCTCCTGGCTCCCTCCCCTTAGTGACAAAATGGCCCTTGCTGCTCCCTGCCAGTCTAACTCTGTCCTGACTGGGTCTGGACAGATGGTGAGAGGTAAGAAAGGATTGATGGAGGGAATCTGGGATAACTGGAGACTGAGGTGGCCCTGGATTTCTTCCTGCCCTTTTGGAGTGCTGTTCCATCCATTTAGCACTAAAGATGGCTTCACTTCTCCCTAAGCACTGATGAGCCCCCACTAGAACATCAGGCACCTTCATTCAGCTGCTACATTACCTGCGCTCCTTCTGTAAAAGCTCTGCTTGGACCATTCTCACCTCGGCGAAGGGGCAAATACCCTGCTAGGCTCCACCTTGTTCAGTTGTAGAGCTAATTCTAGGCCAGAATCAAGATTAAAAAAGAATAAATCAGACAAGGTGTGATGCTCTTGTGATTTGTTTTATACATTTGTAAATACTTAGAGACACAACCAAGAATTACATGTTTGGTTTTGCTACTTCTGTCTGAGAATTAAGTGAAGAGAGCTTCTCAAATTTTTGTCTTTTACAAATCTTGCTATACAGTGCAGGAGTTCTGTGTCTAACCGTGAAGTGAAAAGTTCATTAAATTAAAATATGGGATGTGCCTGCAGTTGTAGTGCAGGTCGTCTGAAGGCTAATTTCCCAGTGACTGATCACCTTATGTAAGGGTTTTAAAATTTAGCAACCTGTTCCCTTTCTCCATGCAAAACAACTCCAAATGATTTCTATTTTCATTTCCTCAATCGTTGTATTTTCCTTTTCTTTCAGTGCACAGGAATTGGAGTCATAAGTCTACCATAACGTTAAGAGATTTGTCTCAGAGTCCATGAGGTCAAACTTGTAGGTAGGTCTTCCCTTATGACTAACAGTGCAAAAATCTGGACTCAACTCAGACAAACTTGGGTATAAAATAACCAGCACTGAAGAACTGCACACCCATAAATCAATAGAGACTAACCTTTGATTTACTTCTCTTTGGGTCACACGTTCTATTTTCACCATAAAAGTAGATTAAGGTAACTATAATTAAGATGTCTATATTCTTCTATTTGTGTTAACATTCATGCTATTGAATATACCCCTTTCATAATACTGTATTTTTTCAGTATTCTACAGTTATTGTTTCATTAAAAACACCCCTGCGATATTAACTGTATAATAAATTACAATTCAAAATAAAATATCAGCCATTTCACCCATGAGAGAGAATAATAAAGCCATAATAAAAGAAGAATAAAGTTTAGCAATATGATAATGTAGCATGAGGGTTTTATAGATTCCATGTAAATGTTAAAATCTATAAATTTTTTATATTGCGTCAAATTGTAAAAAATAGTAATGAAGGGGGCAGGGAGAAGGGAAAAAAAGGCAGCATTAGCAGGCTGGTTTGATCCTGAAATTGCTGGTTTTCCTATTTCTTTTTATAATCTGAAAACAAGTGTAGAAAAATTCTGTGTATGAAATTATTTGTGACTTATTTACTACAGGTATTACAAGTAAGTCGAAGAAGGAAAATTGAGGGTATTTTCACTTTCCAGTCCACAGTGCTCGTAAGTGAAGAAACTCTAAAGCCTCATCACCTCTCTGCCTTTCTCTGTTCACACGTAGTGTCCTTGTACGTACCCTGCCCTTAGTTTGCCAACTATCCTTTAAAAACCTTCTTTATTTTGCTTCTTTTTATACATTCAGGTTGTCACTAAAGGTAGAAGGACGTGCAAATATGGGAAGGGGAAGACATCAATTCCTCCTTACAACCATGCTTGTGTTGCACAACCCTTCACACCACACTTGTGGGATACGAATTTAAAACCTTCATTTTCTTCTAGGCTAATGACAATTTATTTAATTGCACTAAGTGCAACACTTAGTGTTCCTTCTGACAGCAATCGCACAAGGCACGTGCAATTTGATTGAAATAAAAATCCCTTAAGTATTTTTTTTAATTGAAATCAAGGAGAAAGGAGGAAATACATACACAAAAGCGTACGAATTTCTAACCCAGGTTCTGAAGAGCTACAAATAATGATTGCTTTTAAAACCTGCCATTTTGGAAACTCAGCACTGGTCTGCCTTGTTTTCTTGCATTGTGCTGGTCTAGAGACAGCACAACAAAGCATACTTGATATCCCCCAGAACATGCTGACTTGTAAGATATGGGGGCACTTACTGTCCTCTTATGATGGATCTCATTCTATTGAATTGGCAGGTGGCTCGTCTCTGACAAGGACATTGCACATTCTACATCCATAATCAACATTCTTGATGGATTTCCAAAAAGGAGGAGAGGAAGTAGGGAAGAAACAAAGCTACACCGGCATAAAACAAGGAACTGACTGAGCACTTGCACTTCTGAAACAAGAAGTTTCTTTCTTCTGTAAACCTAAAGCTTCATTTTCACTTCAAAACAGCAGTAGTGAAAGGACAGTGGGGGACTAGATGAAGAGATGCTCAAGAGAACGAGTCGCTGCATAATCCAAAAACATCTAAGGACAACGAGCTCTGAGACTCTGTGCAGTGTTAGATCATAGTCAGCTCTCCTCACATAGTCAGCAGTAGCACTCAACGGTTTAAGGCAGAGAATTAAGATAAATACTGGACACGGCAAAAAAAGCCTGAGGCAATTCATACCAATGTAACATTCTTCTTCAAGTTGCAATCCACCCAGGATTGCTGAGGTTTGCTGAACCTAAACCACAAAAAGCCGAAGAAGAGTGGATTTGTGCCTCCCCTGTCAAGAGATAACCTAGGGCAGATTAATTAAAAGAGAAAACCCCATCATCTTTAAATCTCTTGCCTTATCCCATGCCAAGGAGGTGGGCTTTGGGGGAGGCAGCACAGAGCTCCTCTCCAGCAGGAGGAAGAGAGAAGGGATAGCAAAATGGGAGGCCTTTGCAACTCTACTGCAGTTATGAATGCTGTGGAGAAGCTGGATAAGGTTTAGGTGTTCACTATCTCTTCTACCAGAAAAATTGCGAGGCTTAAAATGAAGCAAGGAGGAGGTAGATTCAAAACAGTCCAAAGAAGGTCGTCTTCATGCAATGGGGAGTTGAACTGTGGCAGTCCCTGTAGCTGGGTGTTAAGAATGTAAACATTTCCATGAATTTCAAAGGGAAAAAAGTGATGGAGGCGAAATCCATCTGAATAACACCAGGAAACCACAAGGGACTCAAGAAGTCCCTCAGCAGTCAGGAGCTGCAAGAGCGAGGGTGCTCCACAAGGGCACACAAGTCAAGAGCCAAGGGTTATCCCAGCACACAGAGCAGTGACCTCACCAGCCAGGGCACAACTCTGCTGTACTCCAGCACCTTGGTGCCAGTGAGTTTCTCAACAGTCCAGCAATCACGAAACCAACTGGCCTTACTGGCCATGACCAGCCCAACCTCGGGCCTGCACCCACACCCACTGCTCATGGGTGCAGGGGCTCCGTTTATGCTTAAGTCTGTGTTGTAGGTGTAGCTCTTTCTAGGTCCTGTCCTTGAGCTGTTTGGCTTTCCTGGTTTGAACCTGGACCTGACATGTTACCTTGTTTCTGCCTGATCATCACTGTAGATAGGACCTTCTTTTGACATCATCCCTTCTCTAGTTGCCCAGTTCAAGAGCTTTTAATCGCAATTATCACCAGTGCCCTATACAAACGAGTGACACAAAGCTGTAAAATATAATATGGGAATACAGTTTTATTGTGTTAATCTGCGTATGTATTGGTACAGCTGTTCTGTGAATGCTTCTGAGGAAAATTTTTCCATAACTCTGGCTCTCCCAGCTGCTCCCATCGTGTCCTTTAAGAGAGGGTCTCTCACAATTTTTTCCATGGCCTCGGAGAACCGCGTTGGCAGAGGATCGCACAAAAATCCCGTCACATTATGCAAGATTGATTCTAAAGGTCCGCCTGAATTAACCGCTATAACCGGACATCTCATATACATTGCCTCCAGAGGAACAATGCCAAAATGCTCGTTACTTGGTGTATAAAGCACACATACGGAGTTATTATACAGAGAGATTTTCTGTTCATCTGAGAAGGATCTCAGAAAAGTGACATGGTCATTCACACTAAGCTTGGCTGCAAGTCTCCTCAGCTCTTCGTAATGCTCCACATTTTCCAGAACTCGTTTATCATAACCGCCGGCCACCACCAGGTGAACTTCATCCCAGTCGTGAGAATCAAGCCGTCCTCGAAGCTCATGCAAAGCTTCGAGAGCCAGTGCTAGATTCTTTTTTCTCTCATACCTGTTAATGGAAAGAAACAAGAACTTTTTCTTTTTTGGGATCAGGTCAGCTACGTCTGCAGGAACTACTGTTTCAAAGCTACTGATGTTGAGCGATGGGTAGAGAACATCAGGGTTTACGTCCGATAAGGACTTAAACGTGTCCTTGAAGACGCCAGCGGTGAACTTGCTGTTCACAACAATACAGTCTGCCATGCCAGTCGTGTACTCTTCCAGCCAGTCCAGCGGGAGCCTGTAGATGCGCTTTAGGAAAGATTCTCTCTTGGTCAGAAGCTGATCAGGAAAGTGACAGTAAAACAAAACCTTCTTGCGAGTTCTGGCCAGTCTAAGCACGGGAATGCAAGCAGACACCTAGAACAACCAAGAGAGGCAGGACAAGAGAAGACGCTCGTTACTTGTGTTAGAGTTGTGGGTGTGTACATGTGATTCCAAAGCCATGCCCCAAGAGCCAGTCCTTAGCAAGACAAGTGCCTTCTCCCTCTCCCCTCCCTGAGTGCACCAAGCTGCACTCCCTCATCCAGGACCTCTGCCTGCAGCTCTACATTTCCTCCTCCATCTTTGAAGGCCACCAGACCCAGGGGCTTCACAGAATGGTTTAGGTTGGAAGGGACCTCTGAAGGTCATGCGGTTCTAGCCTGCTGCAGTGAGCAGGGCAATCTTCAGCTGCATCAGACACNTGGCGCTGAGCACCCCGCGATCCCCCCTCGGCCGCGCCGGCTGCACCGCTTCAGAGGAGAAGGGGCGAGGCTGAGGCTCTCCGCGGCCCGGCGCGCTCGGAAAGCGGCGGCTGAGAGAAGAGGAGAGAGTCAAGAGGCCGGCGCTGCTCAGGCGTTATCGGGGGCAGCCTCGGGGGCGGGGGCGGCAGC
>WEIS01029119.1:50876-69885 GCA_013389965.1 Todus mexicanus | reverse complement strand
TGATGCATTCCTATACCCCTTCTAGCTGTCAAAGGTATTAAAATGCCCAGTGCCATCTGACTGGGCATGTAAAAGGCAATGGTGGGAAGACAGGTCACATTAAGCAACTAGGAAGCCAAGGGGCCAGCTGGTATCTTAAGAGGGTGTCATTTGTAAGGCACAAATGGATCTGAGTGAGCACAAGGGAGACTATGACCCTGAGCACTGAAGCACATACTGCTCTTTAAGCAGTTAACAATTCCACAAAATTCACTGGCAAAATATTGTTGACCAACTCTTTTCTGCGTCTAATGTTCCCCAGATAAAAAATAGAAGTGATAACATCAGCTTGCTAGTTGTTGAGGCTTTACAGGCTAAATATTTGCAGAGTGCTTTGAGATAGGGACCTAGGAAACGGGCCTAAAGGGGACTCCAAGGGTACCAAATCTCCTCGGCACATCCACTGCTTAATATCTTTGATAAATTTAGCAATCTCTATCCTGAAACCTGTTAAATTTCTCACCTCTAGTATTTTGGCTGGCAAACTATTCCCAAATGTTACCTTTCTGAGGATTAGAAGCAGGGCTGTTAGTATGGGCAAATAATGAAAAAAAAAAAAAAAGAAAAAAGAAAAAAAGAGAAAAGCCAATTAAAAAAGGATTATCAATTGTATTATGAGCCAAAAGGAGCAAGTGTACTCTGAACAGTTCATTTGCTTCCTGCCTGGCTCTGGACACCATCTTACCATCCTCTGCCACTGTTAAATGACTGTTCTCTCTCCCTTGCTATTTCCAGGCATTATTCCCCCATTAGTTCTTTCTTCTATCTCCAGGAACCACTTCCTCCCCATCTTCTTCCTACCCGTTTTTGAATCCTCTCCTCATCCACCACCTGGTTTTGAACACCAGAAATCCAGTCTCCCCTTATAGGCGTGGAACACGGACACCTTGCATCAAGCTCCTGACACCCCATTAGGACCCAGCCCCATCCCAGGCCGGGGCCAGGAAAACCTGGGATGCAGAAAAAGACCCTCAACATTTGATGAGAGAGCATTTCTTCCCTTCATACTGGCTGACAACCCTCAGGTGAAACTGGGGGTGTTTAGCCTGGAAAAAAAAGAAGGCTCAAGGGACACTTTATTGCTCTCTACAACTCCCTGAGATTGTAGCAAGGTGGGGATAAGCCTGTTCTCCTAAGAAACATGCAACAGGACAAGGGGAAATGGCTTCAAGTTGCACCAGGGGAAGTTTAGCTTGGATATTAGGAAAAAATTCTTCCACAGAAAGGGTTGTCAAGCCCTGGAACAGGTTGCCCAGGGAAGTGGTGGAGTCATCATCCCTGGAGGGATTTAAAAGACTGCTACATGTGGTGCTGCGGGACATGGTTTAGTGGTGACCTGGCAGTGCTGGGTTAACAGTTGGACTTGACAATCCTAAAGGTCTCTTTCAACCAAAATGATTCTATGATTCCATGATTAAATGAGCTGTATGGAGAAAATGGACAGCCTGGTTAAGAAGTGTATGGAGAGTGTGGCTGCACCATCAGCCACGGGCTCCCAAAAGATGTCAGCAGCCTTTGGGGCAGGATGATGGCTGAGTCATCACTGGGTAGCACAAAGGCAGGAAAGAACCAAAACCACAGTAACAAACCATTATTTTTCTTTTCTTTTCATTATTTACTAGGATAAGAAATTGCTTTTGTTAAACATTTTAAAATTGAGGCCGCTTTCTGCACAGCAGTCGTGATCTGCCTGTCATTCACACCTGACAGCGGGGTGAGGACCTAGTTTTGGATATCATCCATCAACGACAGATTCACACCACTGTGTGACAAAGGGCAAGGTGGGGAGGAAGCAGAGTGGGGGAATGGGAGATACAGAGGGCTGGTAAATAGCAGGCAGATTTCATTTTCAGTTGCCAGCTTAAAAACAACCCCAGCTTGCTGTGGCCCAAAGCCATTTCCTGGTGAGTATAATGACTTGGGTAGTTGCTCTGCACTTATTAGACAGGCAACCAAAAAACCCCCAAACCAACCAACAGCAAAAAGCAGTCTTTTAAAATGAAGCAGACATGGCTAATAGCAACTACCCATCTTAGTCTCCATTTCCCCCTGGGACAAGATCCCAGTAATTAGAAGAACTTGTGTATCTCTCATGCAAATAAGAAAAGAGTTAAATAAACCCCAAACCTGCTTCCATCTCGCTGCAAACCTCATCAGAAGGAGTGAAATCTGAATGGTGCTTTCACAGCAAACCCAGCAACTGGCACCACAAAGAGACAGTTTGTTCCTCGGCAAGGATATCGCAACTTCCCCAGTGTGGAGCCCTGACCCAGGGCAACGCTTCGGTGCTAGCCGACCTACGGCAGCTGTTATGAGAATTACAATCCCACAGCCATCCCCTTCCCGCCTGAGATTGGATCAGAGCAGGGAAGCAAAATATCCTTAATCCTGACCTGGCAGTATCGGAGGGTGTCACTGTGCATCTGCTGTTTTGCACACAACGCCTTTACTTTTGTCTCCACCTGATGAGCTGCAAACTGGCAGCCAAGAGCAACAGCGATGGCCCCGCAGATCATTTCCCAGTCAAACAGCTGTGCTGGCAGCGGCGATTAATGTTTCAGGATAACTAACTTCCTCTTCATCTCTGATTCCTCTGTACCTCTTAGTCTGTTCATGTGGAAATGGCTTAGCACTGGATTTAAACAGCACTTCCTTCGCAGACTGACTTTGCCTGGAATTTGTCTGTGTTACGGCACGTATCCATGTGAAAGAAAAAGCATGTTGAGGGTAATGGAGCAGAAGGATGGAGGGTCATTATTATTTTTTAAGCTGCTTTGGGGATTCCAAAGAAATCACTTGCAAGTGTCAATTATGGAGGTATTTTGATGTGGCTGCCTCACGGAAAGAAGTTTGGCTCCGCCACACCTTCCCCGCGTTCAGATTGCTTTCACCGGAATTATAATGGTCTGAAAGATCCTTCAAGCTTAGGAAAGATAAAACCAGTAAAATGTTTGATGTGGAGAGATGGCACAAGGTGACTCTGAGTGCTGTCCTTTGTGGATGAAAAATTGTCTCATTTAAAGGTTTTCAGTTCGTGGATCTTTCCCAGAAATTAATTTGCTTTCCTAGCTTTTGCATTCGCTTCTGATTTCAGTAAAAATTGGCTCATGCAACTAGGCCAGGAGTGGGAGATGGATCCAGCCCAATCTTGTGGACAGACACTTCACCACCACTCAACGGAGGTATAATGGGTGGTCTCCCTCTAGCAGCCCAAGTCGGCTGCTCTATAGATAGGAGGTCTGGCATGATGAATACTTAAGATGTCACCGCTACAAAAATACCCACATCAGTCCTTAAAACCTTGCTAGCTAAGGAGGCAGTGTGAAAAGGGCTGGAGATCTTCAAGAGATGAGGAGACATTTTGTCCCCACGAGAAAGCAGCTGACAAAGGAAGAGGAAAGGGCAGCTCATGCCATGCTGGACATCTGCATTCAGGTTTTAACTTCTCCATTCCCTTCAAGTCCTGATGTAGTTAATTGTCCAAGGGAAGATTTAAAACTATGCTTTCTTTTATTATATCTGTCAACTGTTGGCAGCAAGGAGTGCCTAAATCTTGCAATCTCTAATGCTCTCTCTGATTTGAGGACTTTGACTGCTCAAGTTTCTTGCTTTTGGTCCATAAGAGGTAAGAACAAGAGAAGAGAAACCACTTTGCTGTTTCAGATAATGGGGAACCAGTCAAACAGACTGGGATCCTACCCAGGGCTCTGCCGGTGCAGGGCTTGGTGCTGTCCTGCTTAGTCAGTGGGATGATTTCTACTAACTGAAATTTTGTATGATCTCAAACCACTCGCAAAGAACATGTGTGAATCTCTTTCAATAAGGGCCTTTCTCATCTTTTCATAAATCAAAATAGCCTTGAATAATAATGTAAAACCCACATCCTGAAGGAAATTGATGGAAATGTTTACTTCTTTCTTCACTGCCAAACAGAGTGAAACTCTCTGACGATATTTTATGCTTTTCTTATCACCGAAGCTCTTGCAGATGCACGATTAAATAGAAATCTCAGCTATTGGTAGAAAGAGGGAGTACATTTTTAGCCAGCAGGATAGCACAGAAAATCTTGAATTCAATGTTAGGCCTTAGGAAGCAGAAGGTGCATTAAAAATAAGCTAAAATATCGTGCTTTCTTGGAATCTGACTCATGCTTTGGGGACTGGAAATTCTGGAAATGGTTAATTAGTAAAAACACTTTGGGACATTCTCAGCTAGAATGTCTTCTGTGCCAGGATCACAAAGGGCTAGAATTTAATCTACATATACAACAGCAATGGGAATTATGCACCCTGCTGTATTTCAATATCCAACAAGACATTGCTTTGGCATGTTTATAAACCTCGGTAGCTCTGCACATACGAACCACAACAGGATTTACTTTCCTTTATGCCAATCTGCTCAGTACCTCTGGAAGGCAAAACAAATTTCAGGACAATTTGTTATTATATTATAGGTCATGATTTATTTAAAATTTTTTTGAGCAAATAAGTACCTTCAATAATCATTGCTATTGCATTTAGTTATCTTCGGCTTCTGCTTATAGAGGAATCACACAGAGGTGCTAAGCACTGGATCATCAGATCTCAGGTCCCCAGGTACATTCTGAGATCTGATGATCCAGTGCACCTCTTAGCACAGAATGTACCTTCTCACCAGAGGATTGTCTATCTGTTATTGAAAGTGATGGTTAAAGGTCCAAAGACGTATATTAAATCTTATTTCTATCTTCTTATGCGAGGTCACACATTCTGTGTGAATATTAAGAATCTGTAAATCCAAGAGACTCACATAAGAGGCTGTGCAACTATCAGAGCTTTGGCTCAATCCCAGATTTAAGCAAACCAATAAAGAATGAGTAAAAGAATTCTACTTATTGCTATATAATAACAGTTTAAGACATAACTGGATAAAGGGAAATAGGAAACAAGATCCTTGACAGTTCATTCCAGAGCTACCCTTATGAAACACACATCCTGTCATTTATTTGCCTTGTCCTTGACAAATGCTCACAAAAGAAGGGAAGATTTTACAGCAGAAAATATCAATAATGTCTTAAGGGAGCCAGGCAAAATTGGTTTGTCTATTTACAAATCAATACATAAAATCCTCCATAAAGCTGGTACTTATTTGACCCTGATGCCTGAGCATTACCGTGGGCATAAAGAGTTGTCCTCTGTAATGTGTGATGGCACGGAACAACGAAGCTGGTATGCTACACTGGTTTTCTGTGTGCATGCTTGCGTCAGCACAAGCCGCACAGTTTTATCGGGGTTGTGGGCTTTGGAGGTGTACTGAGCAGCACCATGCTGAGAATCCCATGTGGATATGCTTGATCTATGACTCAGGGATCTCCTGAGACCTTCCTTGCCAGTCTGAATGCTCCTGACATGTAGTCCCCCTGTCCTATCAGAAAAGTCCGTTGCTATATTTCCATCAATAATTCCCAGAGGGGAGAATTTTCCTCCATATGTTTTCATTGCCTTGTGCAAGGGAAGAATTGGACACAAAGCCCATGTCAGAGCAAGAGGTGAAAGCCCCGTTGTGTATGCTCTGTGAGAAAGGCAGCTCGGCCCTTCCTGCCCCTTTGTACTGCTCTGCTCGCTGTGTTGAATGAAACAGAACTGCTCCAGCCCTCCTGGCATCAGCTTTCTCCAGAATGTTGGCAGGTTTTTGTATGATTTTGTTTTCTATGCTGCTGCGCAGATCCATCAGGTATTCCCTAGGGGTTAGGAATAAGTGGAAACGGCTGTGCAGGCTTGTCTGGGACAAGAGAGATGGTGTCCAGACATTTCCACCAAACACAGGGAAGATATTATCTGTAAACTCTATCTCCACTTCCTTTAGGGAAGGCCAAGATCTGTCCCTAGGAGAATGGATGCTTTTATATCTATGCAAGATACTCACTAGGAAAAGGAGCCCACAAAGCACGAAGGCATTCCTCTTACAATTATCAGAAATCTGAAATGTTGCAGAGAGAGAAAGGACACCTTTCATTAAATTAGCCAAGCAGAGCAGTTGCAGTACAAGAGGAACAGCTAAAAGCCGCTCTCAGGCACATGAGCCTTTCTGCAGAGCTAAGACCAAGATGGCAAACTTGATAAACACAGTCACTAAACACAGCCAAGACTCCAAGTACCAATCTGAATGCTACGGTTATGAAGATATTGCCCTTAACAATTTGAAAACGTCAGTTGAGCGATGTAGGATCAACCCTAAGAAATCACTGAAAGAAAAACTGATTGGGTAGAAATTCCGTAAAATGGGGGGGTCAACATCTTTTCTATTTTCCCCATCAGGATTTAAAAAGACTTAAAGTCTGGGATATAAAGGCCAACAGCAAGAAAGATGATTTTTTTTCTTCCTCAGCCAGCAGTAAACACCACACATCTTTCAGAAAATGAAACATGTCCCAAGGAATTTGAGATGGATCATTGCCTTTTATGAAACATTAGATGTGTCTGGAAGTTAACACTGAAAATTAGAATGCAGAGAACAGGCAGACCACAGAAAAACATCATTATGTGCAATGTATTGACTTCCCTTTCACAGTGGGGATAACAGCATTATTGTTTAGGTAATCAAATGGGAATTCAAATGGAAGACCAAATCCACCTTGAATCTTTTTTTTTTTTTTTTTGGACAAGATGGAATTTGCTGCAATGTCCTGTATTACACATTACTGCCTGGAGGAAAGATTCTCCCCAGACAAGCAGATGAGAATATTCTGAGAGAGATCACAAAGGAGCTTAGAGCAATGAGCAAACACCAAACAGGCAGTGTAAGCATGATTAATTTGTTTCTGCCTGCTCCCCCCATTCAGAGAGGGCTGAGCTGGGAAAAAACATGGTTTATTTGCAAAAGAAACAGATTCCTATCATGAAGAGAATGCCAGCAAAACTGCTTTGAATTCTCTTCATTGCCTTTTGTACAACACATTCTCCAACTTAAAGATGTAAAACTTAAAACTCCTGCATGCTAGAGTGCTACCACATTACTATTTCCAGCAACAGCAGTCTGTGTTCAGATGCCTTTGCTCTCCCTATTTCCCTCTTTGTTTGCTCTTTATTTACAGTCTTCTACCAGTTGGTTAGCAAATTACCGTGTAACATGAATGGGGAAGACTAGATGTCTGATAAAAGGCTTGCGATGAGCAGAAATCATGCTGGCGGCTTGTCCTACCAGATACCTCCCAGACAATTTGTGCCATAGCACAGCACATTTTTGAGTTGTAGATGTTGCTGTTGCATAATGCTTGAGTTGGTGGCTACACGAGGGGTGACTTCAAAGGTGAAGGCATTTTAAGAGACATGTCACCACTCTGCCCTGGTGGCACAGCGGAGGGGGTGGTGGATGGTGGCGTGAGATCAGGAACCAACAGGCATGGTGCAACTTCTCAACCTGGTTTTACTGCTGAATTGGAGGCGTGAACAACCATACCCTCAATCCAGGAGTGGGAACTCGGTGATATCAGGTCACCTACTTTCCAAGACCGCCCACCCCTGTTCTCATGCTGAAGAAGCTATGGTGTCTAAGTTGGACACATCTTGTTTGCAGCCTGACTATTGCAGGAATTGGCCTGAATCTGGCCCTCAGTTTTGCTGTGCTGCTGTTCCTGAGCAAGCACCGAGGATGCTGCTGCTTCTTCTGCCAGCCCTCCTTGCCCCGGAGTGGCCTCATCTCCTGGCTCCTCATGGGGGACCTGACTTCAGCTGGCTTCCAGCACACCTCCTCCCAGCTGCCACCTCCCAGTCTCTCACTGTCTCCCTTCTGCTAATCTATCCAGGTTTATCAGAATATTTTAACCTGGCATTTGTACTGATGTGAGCCCTGAAAATGTGTAAGAGAACACCTTGGATTTCATAGGGATTCAGTGTCATTTTGGTCTCTTAGAATTTTGTTACTCTTTTTCATCCCTGAGAACAAGTCCTTTTTGTGCTGGTGATATGCTCAGCAAGGGCATCTCCCAGATAAGTGGGAAAATACCCAAACAACAAAGATTTGGAGGAAAGCAAGTAATGTTTCTCAATGTTTGTGTACTTTTACGAAGTGTTGAAAACCAGTAAAAGCTTTATTTTAAACTATAGTTAATCTGTATGACATGAAATGAAAAGAGTTCAAAAGCACCAGCCACAGAACTCTAGGACACAGCTTTTTTTCTTACCCAAATCACAATATAACCAGCTATATAGAAAGCACAAACACGGAAAACATTTTTCTGGGGGCAAAGTACGTTGCACAGTGTTCAGCTGTGGTTTAGAGGGTCTCTTGTTTTTCCTTTCCCCCTCCACGGCTAAGTTGTGACTTCCCTCCTGGTAATTAGCAATAAACTAACACCTCAGGGATGGAGAAAATGATTGAAAAACCTTGAAAACCTTTGAAAGCCTTGACTCACCACCAGCAAAGCACCTTCTACTGCAGTTGAATATCTGCTTGCACTTGAATATTTGACGGAATCTGGTTGAACTCAAATGAAACTGTTGCTGGGAGAGAAATAACACTCTGGCAATCTATAGTAATGATCTGAAGCGGTGCCATTTGCAGCAATGGCCCTGTGTTACTCACTGTGTATCGCTGCCATGTTGTTAATGAGACCACTGAAACACACAGCACTTATTAATGATGGGGGGAAAGCCTGCAGGGAACTGAGCACCAGTGGTTTTAGAAGGCCCTCAGCTCACATCCTCTGCACCAGCTGCAGAAGTTTCCACTAAGTCTCCAACACAAGGATTGCCACCCCCACACTTCTCCCAGCTGAAAAGCTCATGGGAACCCTCCCTAACCCATTCCAGCGGGCAAAGATTGGGATTGCAATAAGCCTTGTAATTCTGTGATGGGTATACCGAGGGAGAGGTGGCAAGGCAGGATCTTCTCTCTACTCTGATGGCTTCTGAAATGACTTTGCCTGCAAGCCACTAATCCCTCTGCAGGTAAACAGTTTCATTCTCCTACGCTGCCACAGTTTTTCCTCCTGCTCTCTTACTGTCATACAGCTACCAAAGCTAAAGACAGATCAGTTATAGACTTCCTTGAAAAAAACCCCCACGAAACACCAACAAAAATCCACAAACTAAAATAAAAACTCACCTGCCTCAGTGGAAGATGCTAAGATTAAACCTGGAGCTAAAGCTGACCCAAAGGTCATCTCTGAACTCCTGCAGCGGTTGAAGACCTGCATCATTCATTTCTAAGCTAAGTAACATTCTACAGAGGTCACTGAACTAGAGGAAAGCACAACTGGTAAGGTGACAAATGCTATCAAAATTATTCCTCAAACCAAAGGGGAGCCAAAGGAGAAGGGTAATCACACCCTTTGAGAAGCTGGCTTCATGTCAAGTGAAAAAGAGATGTTACGCTGTCACCATTTCCTCCAGCACTGCTGAAGGGATATTGGCAGGGAGAAGAAAGCAGACATCTCCTCAGAAGCTCACCTTGATCTGTCGAGTAATTGCGTTTCCATTAAGCAGCGCTTCCTGCCGTCCTCCAGCTCACAGATGCTCCTGTCTGTGTTTGCTGTCTGAGCACTTGATACCACCTCAAAGGGGATGGTTGTGGAGGCCCTTTCAAAAATCTGTTCCCAGGCCAAACAGGGAAGAAGTTTTGGTTCTCCTATTTCTTCTCCCTTCCTCCATTCAGTGTTTGGTGCCTCTTGTTAATTTGATGAGCAGCAGCTGGGATGGGGGCTGTTTCCGTTTGATTTTCATTCAAGGGACTATGAATAGCTGTAGTGAGTTTTCCACTTCAGCTTTCCCTGGATTCAGGGGAGGATGAACCACCTCAGCAATAGGACAAAGGGAGACCTTGCACTGCAAGGAGCTTGTGCTGTACATGGAGAAGGGCTCTATGATCAGGTCACTTGTGGACCTAGTCCTTGCCAGGCTTCGCTGCATCACCTTCGGAGTATGTCAGGCTCTGCCCCTCACCTGGCACAGGATCTGAGATGAGACCGGTCCTGGTCTAAGCCTGTTTGGCTGTTTGGCCACTGGTTTCCAGCAGCTGAGACCTACTGTCAGTTCTGAAGAATGACATTTCTGCCAACAGTGACCATTTGAACCCAAATTATTTATTCAGAGGCTTTATTAATTTAAAGAATAAATCATCAGTGGACCAGATTCTGGGAAATAATATTCACTCTAGACTTGCAATACTGATTGCAGTCTTGTGCTAGCATGTGGGATATTTATCCAAGCTTGGCCCTCGAAAAGGGTCACCAAGCCCTGGTCCCAGGGTATTTCTATTTACTTTCAATTGCAAATGAACCTTGTATAAGGACTTAATCTCCAGTTTGCCTGGTAGAAATTGATTTATCACTTAATAACACCCTTGCTGTGATGGGGCAAGAGGAAGCAGAGTCTGAGCAATAACTCTATTGTGCTGTCAGTGTAAATTAGAGCTAAAGATGTTACTCTTTAACCACAAGCTTTGGGGTTTCTGGGATTTTTTTTTTACAAGGGCAATTTTCAGCTGACAAAAGGCTTTTTTGCACAACAGATTCTTTCTTGTTTAGGGTTTCATCCCACAGTTTTCACAGCCTTGCTGCCCCCTGAACCTCCTGCAGGCAGCAGCATGCAGGGGAGAGGGGATCAAACTACAGAGAAGAGAGAGATTGCTTTCTCCTCTGGAAATTGCAGTGTACGGCGATCAGTGATAATTATAGAGGAAAAGCTCATTGATTTACAGTCCACTTATGAAAAAATGAGGTTTCAATAGACCCAGGGAAAAGAAAAAAACTAGGAAATCTGTTCTACTTTATCTGTTATTAGAGAGGAGAGAGATGACTTCACGTGTCTGTGAGAGTCACATGAAGCTCCAAGACAGAGCTAAGTTTGAAGTAGAAGTTTTCCATCTAAAGTACAGGCTGTCTTATTTTTATTAGGATCTCAGCCCAAGCTGGGTAGTTGGAATTTTAATTAAGACTGCATCAACTCTGTAGAGTTGGTCTTGTCCTGAAATAAGGATTCAGATGGAGCCAGGAAAAAGAGCAGGACATGGGAACCACTCCTGGGTTTCATAATTTTGGCATAGCCTAAATGTGCTGTAGATTTATTCCTCTGTAAGTAGACTAAAGAGATGATGCAATCAGTAATATTCAGTTAGCAATATTGAAATAACAGATATGGATAGAAACAGTGGTATCAGATCTATCTAAAGCCAAGAGCTTTTCATCTCCTGCCTGGCTGCAGATAGAAGAATCCTGCTGTAGCTCTTGGTACAGTTTGGTCATCCAAAGGAACAAGGAGCATCACATTGGCAGATCAGTGTTTTTATGCCGAGGAGCTGAATTAACGTGAGTCGTGGGCTACAAATAAAGGATGTTAAGTCTAGCTCAGGGATTTTCCATGGCTGGAGATTCCTATCTCTTTTTATCCTGTTTTGTCTTTTACATTCAGCTTCTGAGAAGCTCACATGAACTGTAGACTCCATAATCCCTGATATCACCCAGCTCAGGACTCGAGGGTAGCATCAACCAGCCTGTAATTCCTTTAACACAAACAGGATAAACCCCCCATATTCAATAAAGTAATATAAACCAGGGCATATGGGGTTAATTTACCATGGCACAAAAACTCAGAGAGGGGAGAAAGATTTATTTAGAAGTTAACATTTTAATGCATATATATACTGACACATGCATATATATTCATTAACTTGCTGGAATGTATACTGGGAGGATTTAATACATCCTTCAGCAGCTGAGAAATTTCTCTTCGCCTCACGAATTCATCACCACGGTGAGTGATAATTAGCCTTTCGCTGTAGGACACAGCTCCTGGTGAAGGAGTGACGAGAAATTCACTTTCTTCCTGATGTTAAGGTTGGAATGAGAGTGGGAAAACCAAGTTAACCCCAGTATAGGTCTGCCTGCAATAAACCATGCTAAAATTAGAAAGGTAGAAGCATTTTAAGCAGAAACCCAAATGTGGAGCTGATGTAGTTTAATACTACTAATCAAAGAAGAACTTGCACCAAAGCAAAGCCTTTCCAACTTTTTGTTAAACCTTTTGCACTCACAGTCCCTTCAGTTTGGCAGAATAGAGCATTTTGTTCTAGAAAACAAATCACTGAACTTACATATTAACTTACCATTACTTCACAGTACTTTCAGGAAAACTTATTCCACTAGTTAGCTAATTCATTCATAGTAACATCATTTCTGTATTCTTATCATGGCGTAGGCCACAGTGATCTTACAAATACTTTCCCCCAAATCACTTTGATTTTCAGTGACTTTACTGATAACATTAGCCATATCCTCAAGGTCAAAATATCTCCCTCTCAGAAACAATGTACCAAACTTTTGCACTCAGTGCACATTTTAATCAACAAATTAGCATTTAACAAGCGTTCAAGGTCTTTCATGCAAACAACAAATAAAAATGTTTTTGTGTGTGTATGTGAAAAGTAACTGTTGTTTTGTACAGTGAGAGGTAGAAATAAAGTCCCCAGAGAGGCAGCCTCTCAGCAGCACCTGTTCTTGCTGTTACGAGCACTAGTGACCAAAATTCTTCATGTCACCACACCTCCTTCTCTCCTTTCTCATTTAAAGGAAAATGTGAATCTATTATTTTAAAGACAGCTTTACTGGTCTCTGCGGTCCCCTCCCTTCCATTTGTTCTTGAAAGGAAAACACTATTTCATAATAAAAAAGATTATTTTTTCTAAATTATACCAGAGAGAGATGCAGCTTTGTATGTCAAAGAGCAACCCGGTACTCTGAACAAGAAAACACTGGCCTTACTCAGGTTTTTTTGCCCTGTAGATGAAAGAGATATTTCCATTTTTTTTAAGTTCTCCATTGTCTTAAAACCACTTCACAGAATAATAAGAGTATTACCCTCCTTGCACTCATAGGGCAGATATTCCAAACCCATGAAGCTGAAGGGGAAGCTCCGATCTTTTATGAGGTGCTAAAGAATGCATCATGCTATCCAATTCAAATGTGTAGTCAAAAATATAATTAAGCCATCTTCTAAGTAACAGTAACAATCTCTTGCTTTTCCCGGATGCTTTCATCCATGCAAAGAATGTATTTCAGAATGCACAGACCTCCTCCTGTCTCCCTTTCTTAAAAGAAAAAAAATAAATCACAAACATAACTATTTTGATGAGTTAATTTATTCATTACGTAGTTAGTTTTATTTTAATTTAACTTACTAACTATTCATCAATGAGATAATTTTAATGAAGAATGCATGTCTAGGTCATGTGTATGTATATTCATGAACATATGTCTGGGCTAGAATTGTTTCTCTGACCATTGAAGTGCATCAGTCTCTTAACACGCTCTACAACTTGGCAGAACAATTTTAGCTCAGGAACTGAAGGCCACTTTATCCAGCTGAAATTCAAAATGTGCTTCTTTTGCAAAAATCAGCAGAACCCCTCCAGACTGGCACAATCTTTTTTCCTTCTTTCAATAGAGGAGGCCTCCCTTTTTTAATTCTTATTTAATTAACACATCTTCAGGGACAGGGTTGTGAGTGCTCACTGAAGAAACTTGACTGGGCAGGACTTGCAAACAGAAGCCCTGAAAGGCGTAGGCGGGCAGCAAGGCAAACGTCACTGCATCCGCACTTCGTGTTGGTAGCCAGCCCACACGCCGATGGCATCTGTTCATCTCTTCATTTGAGCTCGTCTCTCCCTGCAGTCCCCAGGAGAATGATGCTTAATGCAGGCAGACCAAGAAAATCAATGTAAACCGTGGCCCCTTCTATTTTATTGTTTTCTTTGCTTTTATATTTAAGGGAAGAAAAAACAACTATCTCTTGCTTGTTCATCCCTTAAGAGGGATTTTAAGGTAATCTTTCATCAACTTTCCTTACCACCATGAGAAAAAAAAATCTCTTTGCATTCTTACTTCAGGCAACTGAAGCATGAAATGGGAAATCTCATCTGTGGTCGAGAGCCAATGTGTCACCTTATGTATTAATTTCATGATCAACTGAAGACTTTGATTCATTGAACAAACCCAACCAGCGTGTTTTTCAATAAAACCAAGAATAAGGACTAGCTCCAAAGAAGGTTGCTGAGAATCACCTTTTCCTGATTTATACATAGATGCAATGACAAATGCAGTTTAAAATAAAAAAGGAAAATAACCCGCTAGAAACCCAGAAGCCCTTGTGTCCTCTTCGCTCCTGTAGGAAGTTTTTCTCTACCAAGTCTCTCGTTATGGCCTTGGTCACATCACATTACAGCCCCTGTCTCTCGCTGTACCTCAGATTTGTTTGATCATCTACCAACATAGCGGGTTTAGAACCCACAGTCTTGACTTCAAGGTGTCACTGAAGTAAAATGAGCAGAATTTAAAACATTTGCAAAGTGCTCACATAATGCTTTGAGCTCTCAAGGCACCGTGAAAGTTCCTGGTATTTTCTTTGCAAATGGGGTTTGCACGTATTTGTACATCTAAAATCTTGCAAGAAAAGGAGAAATCACCAGAATCAGATACAGGGGACAGGCTGACAACCGACCACTGTGCCAAAACCAAATTTCTTTCAGGTTACTTTAGTAACTTGCATAAAAACATCCTTAGTCTTACTGGGTTTAAAAAAAACAACTTGTTTTTTACTCAATATCTATACGTCATGGCTAAAAACAGCTGTTTACTATTGTTGTGACAAATTTCATCTAAGCAAATTCCCAATTTTCCTGGGAAACACTAGAGGAAAAAAAATTGGCATCTAATTCTAATCTCTGTAGTTTGACATTGTTACCACAGTATCTAATTGTACCTGATGGCCCTGGAAAAGATCTTGGTGCAACTGGCAGTGCAAAATGTGCTGAGGTCTTGGCAAAACCACATCCTTGTGAGGAAGAAAAGAGAATTAGCAGGTACAGGTTTATGTAGAACAGAAAGGATTACTGAAGCGCAAAATTAAGATACCCTCTATTTCCATGAAGACATCTCCAGTGAAACCTCTGAGCAATAACCAAAGATGCCTGGTAACATATCTATTAGAAAGCTGACCTCACATTTACTTTGCTGTAGTTGGGAAACACAACACGTAAGCAGTATCTTTCAAAAATCTACATTTTCCTCTTTTCTAGGGGAAATAAAAGGTATCTTACACACTGAACCAGGTTCATATAAATTCCCCTCAACTTGCAAAACCAGCAATACATGTAGGAGCATAGCAAAGGAGCTCCCTGTGCAACACTGTTACCCGGGGTCTTGGGTATAGAAGTAAGAGAATAGTAAAAGTAGAAAGATTTTATCAGGTGTGGACACTGGCTCAAGTTGGTGCCATGATGTTCCTGCTTCAAGCAGGATGCTGAAAAATTAAAAAGGCAGAAAAAGTATGAAGACTGAGCAACCTGATAATCATTTGAAGACAAAAGGTATCTAATCTGTTTAATGTATCACTGATTAGCCTAAAGGGCAACATATCATCATCTCTAATAGATCTAGATGGAAGAAGAACATAGAAGTGAGGGTTCTTCAGAGTTGCAGGTTGGAGGAGAACAAAATCCCACTGCTAAGAGCTGAAGCTGGATCTGTCTGCCCTCTGAGAGATAATTGTTAAACAACGTGGCCACTAGCAACATAGCAACATTTCCCCAGGGTTGTTAGTGGATTATCCAGTGATGGATATGTTTTAATTAAGAGTGGACATGTTTTCCAAACCTCTGATCGTCATCCAAATGTTAATTCAGAGACGTTTTCTGGTCTGTTTTATACCAAGGAGCTGGCTGAGATGATCTATGCAGTCCCTTTTGGCATTATAATCCATAAGCCTCGTCAATAATTCACGCTGCTGCTCCAGACGTCACCATGGAATCACGTATGCAAAGGACGTGATAAAGAGGAACAAATCTCGCCCTGATCTTTGTTCAAAGCTCTCCTTTTAAGTGGAAATGCATATAATAGTTGATTCACCCACCCCCCTGCACCTTGACCCACAATTTAATCAATTAGGGAGGAAACACAGGCTAACATTACAGATGTGCACATATGCAAATCAATCTGTTTTATGCCTATAAGGCAATTAAGTTCACAGATATAAAATAATTATGCCTTAAAGCTGGCTTCCTGCCTTGAAGAGAAGCCTGTGGCATTTAAAAATGCATGTTTGGAATCTGAAAGCCATTGTTTCTTGTGACGCTTAATGGATGCGGGGCCAGAGGGTTAACTGAGCTGTTAGCTGGCTTTTCAGTAGGCATCAAAAAGAGCACGAATGAGTCCCAGTTTGACAGCTTGTAGATAAACTGTAGATGGGAGACATAATTTATATGTATTTTAAAAATTTAACAACAACAGCAAATAATTCAAAGGCCTCTAGCCAGATGGTATTCCTTCTAAAACTGGATATGGAAAGCACAGAGTCTCTGCACAGCAATGATGACATGCAGAAGCCTTCTATATAAATTTACACATTTATCAAGCCTTTGTGGAATAATAAGCTACAATCTAGCCAGCCTGGGGCAGGCTGCCGTAATTGTTATGATTTGTTTTCCAGATACAGTACAAATTCCTTGGTAATCTTTCCTGAATTTTAATAAGGGAAAGGGAAGACTTAATTAAAGAATCTTTTGTGCTGTTGTATGGCGACTACCATCTGCAAGTGCTTCAGTT
Organism: Todus mexicanus; assembly: GCA_013389965.1. Classification (NCBI taxonomy): domain Eukaryota; kingdom Metazoa; phylum Chordata; class Aves; order Coraciiformes; family Todidae; genus Todus; species Todus mexicanus. The sequence continues at coordinate 53,273 of WEIS01029119.1, read as the reverse complement.
CTGGGTCTTATCTCCATCGTGCAGCCCACAGCTTCGCCTTTGTAGATGGTGGTGGTGGTAACTTAGGCTCAAGATGTGAAATAACTGAGCAGCATGGGTTTTGGGGAGCGTGCACCACTCTGGTGTCTTCAATGGCTGCTGTGGAGAGACGAGGAGCAGAGCCCTTTGATCTGCCCTGCTGCATTAGAGGTTGCTTAATAGCATTTATTCCAAGATAAATTAGGGAATACTCAGTTTACATATAAAAGCAGAACAACACTCTTTTTTTTTTTTTAAGAGGTATGTACAACATAATTGACTTCTATCAAGCATAATTTCTGGTGTCAAAAGGGCTTTTTGTACATTGAGCTACACGGGATTTTATTTTTACAACAGTGAAACTGGGATATGTATCTTCCCAGGAACTCATTGGGCACATTCCAGAAGCTGGCAGAAAAGAGGTGAGCTTCTCAGCTGCAGCTCTATATAGGCAAAGTTTATGACTGATTTGGAAATAAATCCTCCCCTCCCATGAATTTGGGAATAAGTAACTTTTATAACAAGAGTTTGTAATGAAGGCTGGCAGTCCCAGGTCACAAGGCCCTGAAAATCCAAATAAGATGACGGATTTCTTCACAAACGTGGCCTGGAAACCAGCTTGGGTTTAAAAGTCGATTGTATCTGGCAACTGGCAACAAGAACTCTAGAAACAAACTCTTCTTACCTCTTGTCCCCACTGCTGCTGTCTATATGGGAGTCCCCAGCACTTATATTGCACTTGCACTGTGAGTACTTTCCATCCATGTCGATCCTCCTGAGGAGTAACAAGGACACTAATTATTAATCAGTTAACTTGGTGACTGGAAACCCAAAAAATATAATCTCCAGATAACATATGTCCAACTGAAACCTGTCCTTAATATCTATGTATTGGAGAAGTGCCTTGGGACTTTCTGTCTTCTGCTGCACCTTTACGCCACAGAACAGGGTTCCCCAAAGGAGTGAAGAAAAGCAACATCAGACCCGATAGCTGGGGTTTCATTCCTTCTTTTTTTTTTCTTTAACGTTGAAAAGTTGGACTAGATGATCCCTGAGGTCCCTTCCAACCTGTTATTCTGTGATTCTATTCTATGATTCTTTCCTTTCTGATCAGAGATTGCACACATGGCAGGATGCCATTGCTTTAGCTGATGGGTGGATGAAAGCTTTAACTGTGGACAGAGAGGTTAATTTGTTAAAAGAAAAAATAATTTCTCTTGCCTTTTTCCTCTCATCTTTTTATCCATTTGCATCAAAACCTAATCAAGCAAACATTTTTCTACACCTAGAAACATACAGTTCGTATTTGATATTTAATGCACTATTCTGTCCTTTCAGCTCTGTTAGGGTAGATCAAAACAATACAGGAGCATATGTTCCTGTCAGATCTAATGTGCAGACCTTCCTAAATCCCCCAAAAGCCTTTTCAGATGTAGTCCTACATTTAAGCAAGCAATTAATTATTGCATAGCTATTCCAGTGAAAACACGACTTGTTTGCAATTTAAACTGCAGTTCTAGCTCTTTTGAAGTTTTCTGTCTGTTCATTTCCAAGCTAAGAATTGTGCAAATTTGATCTCAGGCAGTACCTGTCAAATAATCAAAAGGCTTTGGGGAGTCTCCATGTGTCAAGAAGAATCTCCAGTTCTTCACTCACCCCCACGGAGTTCAGGGACCAGGCAAATTCAGTCACACATATCTGTTTATGCAAACCACTGAACTAAAACCTCTCTCTAAAAGACTTTACCCACACTATCTCACCTAAAAGGACACAGCCTTCCTATGAATACAGGAGAAGAGCATTTCATTAATCCTATGACACTATGAAATGTCAGGCAAGAGGGTGTGCTTAGGGAGGGCGAGGATTTGGGAGCAAAGTGTCGGTTGTCCTGGTTCACAAGTCAGGGACAAAACTCTGGAGTGATTATCTGAAGAGAGGAGAGATCTGCGACTCAGCTGTCATGTTGGCAGCTGTTCCTGGAGACCCAGCACCCTGACAGGGCATGGAAATACTACCCCGCTGGAGCTGGGGCAAAATATGTCTTTCTACTGGAAAACTACAGGCAGTACAATAGCTTGTCATGCAATAAATAGTCTTCACTGTGCAATGCATCACTCTCTTCTAACCCAACCGAAGCACAGAAAGGCTCATAAATACGGAGAGAAAAATCACGGGATTAACGCAGGGCTTGTCGTGTTGGTTTTTGAAGGAGGGTATATAATTCATCACTTGGGGACAATCATGAGAGGGGTATTTAAATTACTCAGAGAGCACAGAGCATATAAATAATAATGAACAGAATAAAATGCAAATGGGCTGGAAGGAATCAATAGTCATGAATGAAATCAGCCCTCAGATCCTAATTGAAATGAAAATGAG
>WEIS01029119.1:30505-50811 GCA_013389965.1 Todus mexicanus | reverse complement strand
AATATACATAATACGAGCATCCTGAGGTAATGAACAAGACCCTTTCCATCACTCAGATACATACAGGCAGGCACCCTTCCTAAAAGCAAATAGATGTGCCCACCCTCACCATTCCACGTATCACTGCGTATGTACACATATACATATAGTATAATGGAAACAATGAACTTTTAACCTATGCTAGGTATCAGCCACAAGTATTCATGAAAAGACCAGCTGTCATTTCTGCCCGTCCATGAAGCTGTGATAGGTATTTTGCATACTGCTCCAATATTAATTGGAAGCTTTTGTTTGTGTCAGAAACAGCACGTGCCAAGGCTTTATCCTGCTTTGTATTCTAGACTATTTTGCAGTAACTGATTGGGCGCTCACGTGCTAATCGCTCTGGCCTGTTCCTTGGTAGTCCTTTATTGGACCTCACTGACCTACACACAGGAGTAGGAGCTGTTCCTTTTGAATCTAGTTACAAAGAATTGAATTATTTCCTGACACAGGCCTGAGCCAGGAATCTCATGTGATCTCAACAGAAAGCAGATGTGCACTTCTTTGGGGTTAACTTGCCTCAACACGTTAAACACTGGCACAGTCCCTTGAAGACGGAGAAGAGCTGCCTTTTGAAAACAGATTTCTGGTGACTGTGTCTTGGAAGAACAAGTAGCAGAGACGGGAACATTGGTGTCACCTGCAGGACTGTCTTTGCTAGGGCTGCAAACATCAGCAGTCATTAAAACTGTACTGCTGGGACAGGAGCACAAGATGCTCCATGGCCCTCAGACCCAAGAAATCACAGCAGCTGGGTAGGTGTGAGCCATCATGGTTCATGTAGAACCACCACCCTGAGGTCCCACCCCTGTTGTGTTGGAGAATACAAGTCAGAAATGCTCAGCTTGCTGCTGAAATGCTGATTAGCCTTTACCATGCTGGTTACCTCACCTGGCAAAGCAAGATTAGACATCTTCTGCTCCTGGGCTGAAAAGCAAGAGTCATACTTGCAATTCTGCCACGGTTCATCTTTGAGGTGTCTCAACTTCTCTGCCTCCATTTCCTCATCTCTACCCCACATCTGCCCTAAGGACTGATTATTTAACATTGCTATGGGGTTTGGGAAGTGTTCTGTGCTAGATCCTGCCTTAAAGTACCTAACAGTTAAACAGATTGAGCTTATTTTATTGCTTTGCAAAGTAAATGTCATCTGTATTGAATTTCTTGCCTCATCTGCTAACAAAATGTTCCTCTAATTTTTTTTTTTTCCCATTTCTGTTGAGGCAGAGCTATTGGGGAGGGAGCTAAACACAATTTTTTAAGGGCTAGAATTCTCTTTCTTGCATTGGTATCCGACAGTAATGCTACTACCTCATCACTACTGAGCCAGGATCCCAACTGGATATCACACTGCTGAGGTCTTTATCCAAGACCCATTACTGGAAGGAGACACCTGACTCTTCAACCACTTTGCAACTGGGTAGAGACAGTCACTGAAAGGCGGAAAAAAGAAAGAAGACTTAATTATTTCTTGCATTGTGTGTACTGTAAGAGTAATAGAAAGCTGAAGTAAAATTATCCCTCCCTTGACACAACACAAAAGCTCTTCTGACATTGTGAAAGGCTTTGGTGAGGGCCACTTAGAGTTACGTTGCTATAAAAATCACAGTGGGTTGTTCTCATGGGAAAAATGGGTCAAAATGATCACTGGTGTAAACTACAATGGTTTTAGTAGTTATCTCATGGATCAGCGTAATCCGAAATCGTCCCAAATCTGCTGACAAGTCAGGGTGCAGCTTGCGCTGTTGCCCCTTGCTGACAGCTTAGCACAGGAGAATATTTGCAGTGAGTAATGCCATGGTCCTGGCTGTGCTGCCAGGGTCAGGTTGCTCTCATTCATCACACTTTGTCCCTCTGTTTGGTCTCGCTTGAGGCCATCTCCATTCTCAGAAGTGAAGGTGGCTATTTGGAAGGACCTTTGGCCAAAAGCTATGCTTGCAACCAGCTGAATAATTCTTCCAGTTATATTCCTTTCTCTTCCAGCAGATGGTTGTCTGTAACTGTTCCTTTGTAATCTTACTTCTTATTCACTGACTTCAGGCAGTGGGAAGGCAAGAAAATGGAGGCAGTTGACATGATGTATCTGTCCTCATCACCTGGCCTGTATCTTGCCATCCTGCTTGCCCAAAGCTGGTGCTCTGGGTTCCTGTCCCTCCTCCCACAGACCCTACACCCTACATCTTCAAGAGGGTGGCTCTGAGTCATATGCATTAAGTTTGTAAGAACTTGAATCTATTCTAGGCTACCACTGCCAGGTACAGCAGATGCTATCTATTAGATTTTACTTTCCCGGAATTTCCTCTGATTCATAAAACATTCAGGATTGTGTATGCCTATTTTGTCCACTCTTCCTCCCCTGCTGTGTAGGTTTTGGCAGTGGAAACGTGTATGAATGACTGTAGAGCTGGATTTCTTCTCTAATATCATGGTTGGCCAGCGCAGTATTTGCTAATCCATGAGCCTCCAGTCCTGGGGAGTCTTTGAGGCATCAGGAAGTGATTTTCCAGATGAGAGGAAGAAAGGGATAAGAAAAAAGATGTTTTAAGCTACACACAAATTCCCATGGATGCAAACAAACAACATTGAGAAGAATGAATCCAATTAAAGAGCGTTCAAAGTTCAGCTTTATTTTAGGCTTTTATAAACGGAACCTCATGTAGCATACGCTGCATCAGAGTGTCCTTGGAATTTGTTTCTTTACATTTCTTTTCTCAAAATCAGTCTTTCAGTTAAAAAGGTCAGGGCACTCTGCAATAAGAGCTGAGAAGAAATCCCTTGTCCTGTCCTCCCCAGGGAGCAGCACTCCAGGGCAGCTGCACATCCCCGGGCAGCTGAAGACAGCAGCAAAGTGGCTCTCGGAACATTCCTTAGTGCTGGGATGAAGCAAAGGAGAATTACATGGATTGATCTGAAGCATGTATTATTGCTGCTGACCCTGGCAGGGGCAAGCGCAGGCACAGGCTGAGTGCTAGCAGTTCGTAGCATCACAGTTTGCAAGGAGGCTGCGCTCCTGACATCCCTGTTTGGGTTGGGACACGTAGCAACGAAACTGAGATCATGCCTAAAAACCTGAACCCATATAGCACCTACCAAATGGCCACTGCTGCCCATGCTAGAAGATGCCAAAGATGAACTAAGGGATGTGAGAATGGCTTTTAGAAAATAAATTGAATATATAGCTGAACTTTCCATCCTGTTTGGAATATCAAATATTCATATGTGATATACAGCAACAAGATATAACTATTTCTAAATCTGCTTGTGCTATTTAGCCTAGGGACTCGAAGGCTGATGGAAGGGGGATGTCAGGAGTTTCAGGGAAAATTCTTATAATAAACAATGATCTGGAGTCAGTAAAACATTCAGGATGATTGTCAATTCCTTTCCCACCAAGTAGTCCTCATCTTCTGCTACTAGAGGTTGTATAAGGACTATCAACTTTTCTCTTCCCTACACCAATGTCACCCTCATCTTTTGGAAGACTTTGTGGCATTAGCAGGATCAAGATCAGTGTCGTATTTGTTATGTTGGTTTCAGATTTTTTCTAAGCAGAAAACTTTTTACGTTACAAAATGAAATTCATAGGAAGCTAATTTAATAAGTTAATAATATTTGTTCATTTTAATTAGAAGACTCTACATAGAGCTGTCTACTTGAAATACAACCTGGCACAACTGAAATACTCCAAAATTGTCAGATTTAATTTTTTTTCCCCAGGTCAGAACTTGAGAGTGCTTTAATTTCTTTTAAAGTACACTGGAGAAGATAATATTTTGTTTACGAGGGTGTTCTTTGAAGAACTCAGGCACTCAGAGACATGGAAAATGGCAAAGATAAAACCAACTGAGTTGATAGTGAAAACCATCAAATGAAAGAAGTGAATAAAATCTGCAAAGAAACAGGCAACCTTTGCCATCTAAACATTTGTTACATTTCTATAAGCCATGGGCAGAATGCTTCTGCAATTCACAATACAGAGCTTATTTTAATATTCTGCTCTCTCTACACGTATAGTCCACGGTTGGGAGATTCGAGCTTTATCTCAATATTGTCAAAGTGTTGCCATCATAAAAAAAGCATACAAACCCCAGGCTGACGGGAACTGAATACAGAATTCATGGAGAGAAAGAAAACAAGATCCACAAAGGTCTGATAAAAATCAGGATGCACCTTTCAGAGACAAGATTATGCAGACCCCCTGAATATAAGAGAATATTCTGGTTTTATATGTACCTAACTCTGTTTCCACCAGAGGAAATAATAAATTATTTTTACAATTCCATTTTCATCCATGCAGCAACCTCCAAAACTTATTAACGGACAGGAAATGTTGGCTGATAGTAATGTAGTTAAGAAGCACATTACTTTATAATCATTTTACCTGAGTTCAGATTAAGATTAATATCTTTTTTTGATATTTGAAGAAGAAATGATTTCTCACTATTTCCTTTGTCAGAGATTGAATACTGAGAAAAATTCGGAAGGGAGAAAATGTTTGCAGTATTTTACATAGGGAAAAGATTGAGGTAGAACATGTCACGGGAAGGGCTGGATAAAATTGCATCTACTTTTTTGTCTGTGTGGGGAGATAGATATGTTTGAGTGATTTTGTCAAGAGGAAATGGGAGGAAGGGGAATTTTGGTTGTTTCTAAATAAAAACATCCACATTTTCCCCCCACCACCTAATACATATGATGTAGTCAATGTGAAGTGAGTTACTGTTCTTCAGCTCCTTTAGTCTGTACATCTCTCCTCCACCAGCTCTTCCTTAGCTTGATTTTGCTGCAAAGCCCATGAAGACTCCACTCTCTCTACTACAGATGCTGTAACTGATGCAGGGTTCAAGTAACACTTGGCTGGTTTCCGTCAAGAGTAAAAATCAGAGTTGGCTCCTTCTGTGCACAGTAGCTGATCTTCACGTGAGCTAGAGGCAAACCTTAGGGTTTATTCCACACACACTCTTTTATATGCTTGTCTGGTTTGATTGCATCAAGCAAAAAAGTGTCACCTACACCTGTCATCACCATAGCACTATCACTTACCCAGGGAAAAAGGCTTGCAGATGAAAATAATTCTAGGAATAATCACAAATCCAAGATGAAAAAGCCTGAGGGACCTCCTTTTAAAAACCACAGAAATATATTGGCAAACTTTTACAATTAGACTGGAAGATAAATATCCATCCACTCATGGTTAAATTTCAAACGAACATGATCTAACTAATCAATTGTTTATTTAGCTTGCTCCAGCTACTCAAGTAGATCTAAATTAGTGGCATGAGTAATTTGATTCATTTAAGACCCCGTATTCCCTTTCCTTACACTCTGCTGCTCACTGATGCTTAAATCAGAGCAGTCAAACCATTTCCTTCTATGGGCCACACAGATAACACACTGATCTCCAGAATCTGGGTCCCAGCTGCCGTTTTCAGAATTTTTCCTCCACAAGCTCAACATCTTATATGTGGCACAGCTCATGATTATACTGCGAGATAACTCAGAGCTCCAGGACAATTCAAATCTGAGATTCCTAGCAAAGAAGAATCAGGTGTACAGAAAAGAAACTGGCCTGGATTATTCCCACTAGTGGGAGAGGGAAGAGGTTAGTCTGAAACTAAGAACAAGACTGCAGAGGCTTTGGCATGTGGTATAAATGTCTTCTGGCATGCAGCTGAGCCTTTGGGCTGTAGCTCAGTATAAGTAAGATGCAATGTCTCCTCCTGCCTCTGTTGTAATTCATGGTGTGAGACATTGCTTACTGGGGATTGCACTGGGGCCCAGGTATGCATGGGATCGATATTCTGGATGTTGAAGTCAATGGTGATTTGTACCTTAGGGCCTGTGATCCCTTTAAAGTTTGCATTGCAGGAATTTAAAATACTTTTCAAAAATCCTCCTTCCTGGAAAGCCAAGGCTTCGGGGACTTTCCCACATACAATTTCCTAACGGGTGGACTTACAACAGCAGTATTCCAACTGCTCTTATTTAAAATGCTTTACAGGTAAGCACTTTCCTACCCATCCTTTTCTGCCACACACATGGATAAGATCTTAAAGCCCTTCTTCCACCAGAGGATTCCTCTCTTTACTTTGCAGTCCTCTACACTCCTCTCATCCAACAGCTTCTCCAAACAGCAAAAGGCAGCCGTCCACAATCTCATTTGTACAGCTACTCTATCCCCTTCCTAAGACAAAAGCACAGACTCGAGGTGTTGTGATTTACTCCAACCCGTGGAGAAGGCAAGCACATCTCCTTGGTCCTTTTTCTGCTGCTGCTCTAACTAACCTGGTACAATGCAGGTCTGGGCCAGCCAAGGGTTGCAATTCAGATCCAATACAAGACAGGGGAGGCAGATATTACAAACCCTTGAGTATTACTATCATAAGTACTATTTAAAGCTCCAAGTATCCTTAGAAAATCAGGAGTAAAGATATGCACAGTATTTATCTGAACCTTAATTGAGCAGTTGTATAAACTGCCCAGATCTTTCCTGCTGCTCCTCCCTTGAAGCTCTCTGGCAGATTTCAGCTGAGTCTAGAGTCATCTTCACTGCCACTCCTTGCAAAATTACTTGGCACACTGGCAGAAGTCCATGGGCAAGCCTAACACAGTTCACAAACTGCCTCCAACCTCTGCTGCAGAAGAGGAAACAGCTACCCAGAGAAGCTGACTCTGAATACACAGTGGCATCTCTTCCAGAGCCTTGACAGCAAAAACGAACTCCTCCCTCCCTTGACTCTTCACTGCCTAATGCTCATGGACAGAAGCTGCTGGGAATCGTGGTCCTTTCTATTCTCCTGGAGGTGAGGACAGAGAGGAGGAAGGAGAGCTCCTCCAGGGCATCATTTCACCAAGGCCTGGAGTTTCTGTTGAGCCTGTAATTCAATTATTAATCAAGAACGACCTCACTCTTTATCCTTTTGTAAGGAAGGTTGGTGCCGCCTGTTGCAGCTCTGTTTATAGCTTCCCTCCTCCCCTGTCTCTCTCACAAGCATACAGAGGAACAGAAAGCTGGAGTTGGGGGCTGCTATGTGGAAAAAGGTAGTTATTTAGGTAGGGTATGGGGGTTTGACAATACTGTCACTACCCATAGTATTTCTGATAATATCTCTAGTGGTAGTTTCCTCCTAACAGGTGGTTTTGATAGACTAGACCTTTTTATGGAAACAGAACAGTGGATTTGCAAGAGACCAAAAGGACTTAGGTGCCCACACTGACATATTTGGCCACTGGGCTGCCAAGGTTGACCTTACAAATGCAAACTTTGAAGAAGTACACCCTGTTTTCAACATGAAACCTACTGAAGAGTCTTCTAAACTAGTGGAATTGCTTTTTTTCCTTGGACTCTTGCTTTTCATCTTCCCTTGGCTTTTGGTATGTGCAACAGGCAAGAGGCACCAGTGTTGAGAACACCTGAAAAACAATTAAAGGCAACAGCTGCAAAGGGCCTATTTCTTTATTACCCTTTACTGAAAAGGGTCATGGAAAAGCATTTGCTTTCCTGAGCCTCTAAAGAAAATGTTAGACAACCTCTGGCTCTGTGCAGAGGTTTGTGCCTGCCCTAACCTCTCGCATCCATTTGATATCTGCAAATCTATTGACAAATTGTTTCCTATCTGCTTTCCACAGTTGCTAGATTCATGGGATGAGAGAGTCGCTATTTCTTTGCAGGACAGAACTGTAGTCAGCTAGATTAGGAAATGCTACTTTCTGATAGATTCCCCCACCTCACCTTTTTAGCTAACCTACAAGATGAGGTGCACTGAAAAAAAAATAAATTCCACACCAGAGATATGATTTTTCTATTAACCTCCTCACCCTAAACTTCTTCAGAGACATTTATTTTTTTCTTATGGATTTCTACAGAATTTTTCCATAAGAGCTGAAGAAGTTTGCAGAAATCAGCCATTCTTTCCTCATGCTTATATAACTGTTCATTGCTTTTAAAATTAGGTTCCTTTTAAATATACAGTCTCATTAGAGATGAGGTCTGGTGAAGCTCAGTGGATTACGTTACAGAGCCTTTCATTACCAGGTTTTGGTTAAACTCCACCCCTGTGCTTTACTGGTATAATCTTCCAGAAAAGGCTTCCAGGAGCTGGTATCACACGTGGTTCTCTACAGAAAGTTGGCATTTAACAAGAACTGGAATGATAAATAAAATGGTGCATGGGGGACTGGATATTCACTGGTCCATGTGAAGCGAGTCTGCAGCACTTCTCGGCCCAGTTTGCCAGCAAACGAGTCCACCGGTAAAACACCGTGGCTGGTAGGAGCAGGGACGTGGAGACAGGCACAATTAATCAAACTTTGAGACATGAAAAAAATTCCATTTTGTATGCAGCAAGTGCTGAAGACAGCCCTGCGGAGGAGTTTGTCCCTGTTCCAAAAGGAGACTTCCCACATCTTGATTGCGTGAATACTTAGAAGAACAATACGTGGAGTGCTGCCGTCAGAGTCGTATTTGCAATTTGCAATCTGCAATGAGACACAGCCTAATGCAACTCTGCTCCTTGCCATTTTTTTTTATTGATTTGTTGGTTGTTGGGGGTTTTTTCCCCTGATATTTTCTCATTCTCTCACTCTTCCTTTGTTGTTTATTGAGTCCTTTCAGGCATTAACTTCATCACTGGCAAATATCATTTCCTTCTGACTGAAATGCAATGGCAGTCAGGCCAGGATTTACACTGCCAGTTTAATAAAACCAGTGAGAATGACTTGTTAAATCAATGCAAGAAAAATGCAGGAGGGGAATTTCAAGGATCCCTGAGTTCATGGGCATGACTGTATAGGATGGAAGTAATAGCTTTGATTTGTGAACAGTGTTTTCATGATCCTCACACAGTGCCCTTTGTCCTATAAAGAAGCACCTTTATAATGTCCTTTTTTAAAATCAGTGCCTTTTACTCCCAACTAGGATGGCCTCACACCAGGAATATCCCTCCTTCACTGCTCCCTCTGTCCCATATATTTCAATACCTATTTACCTTTGTTAAGGTGTTTTCTTCTAAAATTTGGGGTTGACTCAAAGAAGGCTTTTATACCTATTCAGGTCAATGGGCAGTTGTGTAGAGTACAACTTAAAATGATCATTTACATTCAGGATTATCAGGGCTTGGGCAGCAGGCAGGGGGAAGGCACACTAAATCTTTAGCCCATCTCCTCCTCCCTTTTGTTTTACAAAACTTTCAGGACTCTGGTAGATTCATGTGACAGATAACTAAAATTTGTTGAAGTAATAAGGTGTTTGCTGTTTATCATCTAAGATTTAGAATTTTTCAGCTGAAATCTGGAGAACTACTTCATTTCAAAATAGCTTATGGCTACATCTAAATTGAATGATTCAAGATGGCTTTCACAACAGAGCCAATGTAGCAATGGCTCCCTTGAATTCTGGCTATGAGTAAGAGCAGCCTGACTTATTTCTGCTCTGAAGGCACTCAACACATTTATTAATGTTACTGCAGTAGTTTAGGTATCAAAGTTTAGGTGGTTTGTGTTGTTAAATATCGCATTAAAAAACCAGGGATTCTGAACCCTCTCTAAGCCTTGCTGCAGAGTAACAGGTATTTCTTATTCCTTGGACTAGACTGATTTTACCAAGGTAGATCTATCCGATTTCACGCTGCTTCCCTTCTCTCTGATGTTTTGTTGCACTCCTTCAGGGGAAAAGGATTCATCAAAGAAAACAGTTTTCATTCCTGTTGATCTGTTATTGTATTGTAATGCTGTTGTTTTTGTGTAAGTTTTAACTATCCTTTGTCTAGCATTCATGGGGCTTTGGGGACCAGCACAGGACAAAAAGAATGCCCAGAGACTTTTCATTCTTCCTTAGTTATAGCTAAGAGGAGAGCTGCATGCAGAGGTTGTAAGGAGACGTGTAAAAGGGATAATGATTTGGCAGATAAATGTCTTGTTCGGTTTTCTTATTCCTATGCTTTTTCAAAAATGTGTTCTATTTAAGATTACACCACACCCAATCCCATGGCAACTGAGTATACACATATGTGCAGACAAACACGGACGCTGTTACCAAGGCATCAGCAACACACAGACATTCTGTTGCTACGATGACAGCAAATGTTATGTGCTTTTTATATGTGGGTATACATGCACACAAACATATTTGTTTGTGCGTTACACATCTGTTCTGGCTTTAGGCTTTAATTCGACAAGGCAGTAGAACATATACTTAAGTTGCAGTAACTTTAGATGGTGCAGTTAAGCTGCATGCGGTGAAAGTTAAGCACGTGATTAAATTTGCTTTGTGATGGGAACTTGGGCATCCTAGTAAGTCTGGGAGCTCAAAGACAGTCAGAAAGCCAGGAGCAGTCAGATCATCTAGGGCAAACTAGTGCAAACTGTTGCCCTCCATCACAGCTTCCCCCACACCACTGGTGCCCTGTGCAAACAGGGCCAAAGCCTGCACTCTTAGAGCTAAGGAGTTTTGCTGTGCCCATCAAGGAGTCTCATAAATCCATGGGACTTTCCTTGGCCATCTCTAAGTTACACACAACAGAATTGTTCCCAAGTCCAAAAATTTGTTGAATCGTGTCTTCATCCAAATAGACATAAATATTGCCCTTCATCATCCATAATCCCCAGAGCTTTTTTCTAATAATTCAGCCAGCTTGCTGTTGGCAGCCACCACATTTGCCTACACAAAGCCATTTTTTCCAAGTTTATTAGGTGAACATAGAAAGAAACAGCTTTCATAACCAAAGGTGCCATTAATCCTCCATCTATTTGCCATCTCATCCCCAGGCTGTTGCCCATGCCAGATTCCTGTGTGAGGCTGGTCTCATCTTAGAGCAAGAACCTCATCTTCTCGGGGGGATGTCTACTCTCTGTCCCCACACAGATATAATGATGACTGTAAAGCACAGAGCTCAGCAATTACCCATGCAAGTGTCAGAAGCTCTGTCCACAGATTTATTTATTCTCTCCACTTTTAATTCTGTCCTTGTTCTGTATCCTATAAAGGTCCCTGTCATGCTGCCAGGCTTGCGATGTCTGTAATTTATTTTATTTACTGTTGAGAAATGCAAAGATGTGTAAATCCATAAATAGCTAATGCAAGAAATATTGCTTCTGTGACATAAATCTGAGCCTTTCATGGCTCTTGCACCAAATGAATAGTCCAGTGGGCTAGGCAGCTCCATCCAAGTTCTCCCAGAACTTGGTGACATTTAAATAAAACTTAGCTTCCTGAGTTAGGAGAAAAGGGGGACTGAATGAGTTATGAAAATACAAATTAAACTACACTACTATTGATTTACAACAGCCTGGGCCACATTAGAGAGCCAACGTGTCTGTTCTGAGACCTTGTCTTGTTACTTTTACATTAATGTAAACTTATTTCAGTTAAAAAGAGAGCAAGAAAGGAAAAAATCAATTGAAAGAGAGGATGGTGATTTAATTTAGCTGGGGGGAAATCAGATCAAGGAAGGAAAATGATAGAGATAAAAGTAACCCCTGTCCCAATGCAGAGAGAGAGGAGCTGGCTGTCTGATGTTCATTAGAATTAATTAACAACGTTCTGCTCCTCTGGGGCCTGGGCAGCTGAGAAGGGTGGGACTTGCTGCTGGTTTAAGAATGAATTAGAAACATAGACCAAAGGAAAAGGGAGCCAGGGGTTCTAGCTCTTTTCAAGACAGTGGGTCAAGAGATCTGCATTCAGGTGGACAAGAGCAAGGTGGTTTAACTACAGCCCTTCCTCTCACAGCTGTGATAGAAAAGGGCAGCGACCAGTGGGTTATTGTAGTTTACAGGTAAGAGAGCAGAAGACACCACCAAATGTAACACAGAACATGAAGTCTTGATGAACAGAACTTTTGCAGGCCCAGATGGATCTGCAGCCAAACAAAGGAAGATGGCTTCTAGACAGAGTACCTGAGAAAATGAGCTTTGTGTGACCCTTGCTATGTATGTGACTATTTGTCTCTTTGCCTATGCTTCCCTAAAAATCATAATGTCCACTGGCTGATTCAAATCCGATACATGAATACTCTGAAGATATTAAGTTCCCAGAAGGAAATAGGCCAGCAAGTGGAAAAGCATCTGCATTTATGCTCAGGCTGATACTAGGGCTGAGCCACATTCGTTATTAGACACTAGAGAATCAACATAAAACAGAGCTATTATTAGCATCCCAGCAGTGGGAAAAGCTGCAATCCGGACTGTTAAACCTGGGATAATCCAAATACCAGACATAAAATGGCAGGAAAGAGGTTCCATAAATTCATGTGGGGTTTGGCTTTTTTCCCTTCATCTATCACCAAGAAGTCCTGCCAGGAAGCCTGTTCATGCCAGCCCTGAAAATACTGTGCCCGCGATCCCCGTGTGCCAGAGGAGGAAAGGCAGCAGGTCTGAGAGTGTGAGTGAACCAACAGACCTGCTTCCAAGAACGCAGCAGGCAGCTGGGTACAGAGGAACACAATCTTTGTTTGTTTGTTTTGGAATGAAAAGGAAGGATCATTTTAAGCTTCATCAGGACTTTCTGAGGGATGGAAGAAACCAGCCTTTATCAAATGCAGGGAAAAAGTGACTTTGCAAAACCTGGAGGGGATCAGGGCTTAAACAAACAAACAAAGAATCACTGAAATTAAACCACGCAAATGCACTTGACAGATTCCCCGTTCAGAAAATAGTGCCCAAGAACAACTAGTTCTTTGGCTGTTGAAATATTACAGGATATTGGCAGCCTAAAGAAATGAAAATAAACCCCTGAATAAAGACATTCTGCATAGTCCGAGCTGCCGTGCTTCTGCCTTGTGGTCAGGATATGTGAGCACTATCAAAGATGGTGGTGAGTGAATGATTTACAAAGTCCCTTTTTCAAAGCAGGCCTTGATGGGTACATCTGTAGAGCTGATCCCCGCCAGCCACGGAAGACTAAAGTCACTGAAGACTCTTCCATGTGATGTCTGTTCATTACACTGAAGTAGAATGTGGGCTACTGAAATCTTCATCTACTGCCTCCCCCGTCAGCTTAGAGAATGGTCAAATGTGAACAAGATACATGCACTGTTAGAAACTCCAAAATCAGGTGAAGCAAGGGGATGAGGACAAAGTAGAAGATCATTTTGGTGCTTCCATCTCTACTTAGAGCTGTCCCTCCAAACCTGCTGCAACCTCAAGTCTGCAAATTTGCCTCTCCCAGGTAGACAGGCTGATGTCAACAGTTTGTGAAGATAGGATGTTGTTGGGGGAAAAAAAATAATTAAAAAAAGGCCTCTTTGTTTGGATCATTTGCTCAATGAAACAGCATGCATAAAAAAATACCTTAACTGGACTCAGACTTGAGAAGCAGGAAAAAAGAGGAGGAAGGAGCAAGAAGCCTCTTGGACTGCACTTTGACAATCTGAAAATTTGCCAGACATTTCAACCATCAAGCTACCCTCAAAACACAAGTATGATGAAGCATGAACGTAGAACAAGATCTGAACCTGATGGGTCCATCCCTCTTCAGCGATTCCATTGCACTAAATTCAATCTTTAGTTCAGAGAGGTGACACAGAGCTGAAAATTGAAGCTCAGCTATATAAATTGAGTCTCTGGAAGGCAAGAAAGTAGCCAGGCACAAAGAGAAAAGAAAATAATTTCTTAAATATCTTCCCTTTTGATTTCTCTAGCTAAAG
This sequence comes from Todus mexicanus, assembly GCA_013389965.1. Classification (NCBI taxonomy): domain Eukaryota; kingdom Metazoa; phylum Chordata; class Aves; order Coraciiformes; family Todidae; genus Todus; species Todus mexicanus. Next base: position 37,129 of record WEIS01029119.1, on the reverse strand, counting down.
CCAGTGTTTTCCAAGAGATAATCCATGCACAGCTTTCCCTCCTATGCTTAGAAAAGTAATCCAGTGGGGGCCAGATTTTGAAACCCTAGCATCCAGCAGCCAAGAACAAACGATATTGCTGGGCAATTTCTTTCATGACTAATCCTGCCAGCTGCTCTGGTAGAAAGGGAGCCCTTCTCTCCTTGGGGGAAAGGAAACATAGTCTGGACTATGGTTTACACACATAAATGATCTTGAGGGCATGGTCATTGGGCTGTCACTGATTTGTCCACCTACCAGGATTAAACACTCAGTTCTCAGTAGCTGAAGAGGGAATGGGTAGAAGGTAAATAGATCTCCTACCTCACGTGTTGCACAGAAAGACCAACCAAATTGCAGAGCTCTACGGAGGTCCTTTAATTTCCAGGGCTGCCACCTACCGTGGAGCTGTTGTGGTTCTCCAGAAGCAAAGGCCATGCCTCTGTGTGGTCCTTGGAGCCAGTTCAGGTCTCAGTGTGAGTTCTGCCTAGTGCTATAAAGACATAAAAATTCAGTTGTAGGCTTTTCTGCACTCAAAAATATTGAGACAAGAGAAACTCTGAATTCCCCCTTTTGCGGGAGCTTTGGGACTACCTCGCTTTCCAGCCTCGGAAAGTTCTTGCAGGCATAGTAGAGATTATTAGGAGTAGTTACAAGACTATCTATGCTTTGTATTTTAAAACAAATTGCTTAAAGCTTTCTGCAAAGAACCAATATTACAATAATAGGCAACAATTTAGGAATTACCATCGAAGTGGAAAACCAACATAGATAAAAACTAAAGAGCCAAAGGGCATCATTAGGAGGAGGGGGAGACCTCCCTTCAGAATGCAGCCATGATGCAGAAAATGTCTATTCATAACCAACTTTAACCTTATCCCTCTTCCCTTTGAAGAAAATGTGCATTATAATTTAACATCACAATTTCTGTGTTAGAATTCAAAAAGCAAACACAGCCATGAGCTTTTGGTTGTTTTAAGATCTCATTCACCCCAGCTCTCTCTCCTCTTAGATCTTATACATGTTTAACAGGTTGTAAAGGAAGGCACAGCTCTCTCAGCTGCAGCAGGGCTTGAAAATTATTTCTGTTCTTGCTTTAGTGAAAGAACAGGATTTTCATGGACTTGGGGCAATAGCTAAATTACTACCAGCCACAGTTTTACTGGGTATAACCACATAGCTCGATAGCAGTGACACAAGAAGAGAAGCAGGATAGTTTTCAAGTATTAGAGACACAATTTACCATGCTGCTTAGATTACTGTGACAGTACAAATTCTTACCGCAATCAAGGTTTTTCATTAAAACCTATTTTTTAAGAGAACATTTCTTTTCACTGGAGGGAAAAATGTTAACAACACATCTATGTTTTCTTTTAAAGTCTGAGCATGTTCCTGAAAAATAATTGGAGTCCCAGAAGAGAATACTTTCATTTTCAGCCAGAAAGTACTGACCATTGACTGCCAAAATTTCAGCTTAATAAAGAATAGGAAAAAGCAATTAAAATAGATTTGCAAGGAAATCAGCATCTCACTATTAAAAAAATCTTTCTGACAAAAAAGTTTTGTTTTCTTTTTAGGTGAAACCTTTTCCTAGAAAATGACCTAGAAATGCTCAGCCCTGCAAGTTTAACTCCTGCGCACAGGAGCTGAAGCCCCTCCGTGCAGCACGAGCCTGGCAAAGCCCTGGATGCCATGATCCAGAGCACTGCTCTGTCATGCTGTCAACTGAACAATCCTCCCACCATCCTCAAACGCTTTCTAAGGCAGCTTTTACATCAGTTTTTACGTGAAAGGTGTCCTACACAAAGCTATTTGCAGAGTTCAAGGACAAAAGAACTCATTAGATATTCTCATTAAACTTCTAACATCAGGCATCTCTAAACTTGATCCAGTTAAGCTGAGCTGAACATGCAAACCACTGTTTGGCTAATACAAAACATCTGACAGAGCATCCAGTCTTGTTTTGAAGACCATAAAAGATGGAACATCTGTGAACACAAATTATTTTGCTGCTTAATTACTCTTCCCATGTAAAAGTTTGCATCTTATATTCAAACTTACTTTTTTTCGGCATTTAGACATTTGTTCCTTTTAACATTTTCTCCAGAACCACACACTCACAAATCTAGTAGTCATCTGCATTGTCAAACTTTGGTTTGGTCCTAGTGTGTTTTAAAGTTCCTGAGTTCTGCCAGCTGTGGATTCTCACATCAATTCTCTACAGCTCTTGATGTGATGGTTGTCCAGACCTCATTTTCCATATATATACATATACACATACACACAATGTGTTTAGCTTCTAGCAGCTGGTGGTGAAGTGGGATGCCAGTTAAACCAAGATGTCCTTAGCCCAGGCTCCTGAGTAGTAGCTCTGGCCCCATAATATTTGAGACAGTGGGAGCTCCTCAATTTTAGGACCCTATTTGGACCTACTGAATTGTTTCTGGTACTTCTGGGGATTATGCTCATTGTTTAATGAAAGCTGTTCAGAATTTCAAAGTCATAGGCAAAGCCTTTTCTGGAGGTTAGCAGGACTGAGCCTTTGTGAGCCTGCAAAGGCACTTTCGAGTGCAGGGAGGACTGTGTTTCCTCCACTCATCCAAATGGCTGAGCACATTTCTGCCTTTAACAGCTTGATGTGGGAAACAGACAGGCTGGCAGGCAGAGCCAGACCCATCAAGTGGCACTAGAGAAGGCTGACCAACAAGCCACAGGTTCCCCAATGCCACATTGTCAAAAGCGATGTTCCCATTTAGTCACTCACACTCAGTGTCTTTCAAGCCTCATTAAATTCCAACAGGGGTAAAAAAGTCTGCGATGAATGTTATCTTCATCTCCAGAATGGAGATGTTTAGAGGATGTCGTTGCCATCACTCTGACTTGGAGCAAGGCTGAAATAACTGCTGTCAATCCCATGATGAAAACAGGACGGAGGGACGCTGTTAACAACAGGCGGCCGTCAACACTTCCAAAACTCTCCTCTGAAATAAGGCCACTGGGTTGTGTCTAAATCTTGTGTTGGGTGTGCATCTCGCTGTGAGCTGCGGGTCTCTTGGTGTTAGAGGCTGTCCAGAGCAGCAAGAGGTACAGCAACCACCAGCACCCCAGCCGAGGGTGACAGCTGTAGAGGCATCATTACTTCCTACCACCCACTGCTCCGCACAAGCTAGTGCTCTTAGCTACAACTGGCTTTTTATTTTCGCTTAGTTTATGTGACATAATTTCCCCATAAAGGAGGGCTGATTGTAAATCCAGATGGAAATGGAACAGTTTGCATGAAATGCACTTTAATTAATTAGCTAAATGTTTGCAAAGTGCTTTGAAGATGTAAAACACCATACAAGTGTTAAACAGTAATAATAATAAAATAACAATAATTAATTTCCCCGGGAAGCATGCCTACAGCACATGCTCAGAATATTCCTAGCTGAGACCACTAAAAAAAATAATATCCCACTTTACCTCTGACATTTTAGTGAGGGCTGAGTACTGCAATAAAATAAATTAATTCATTTATTCATCCATGGAGACTTGAGTTTGGATCTAGCTTGAAATTAAAATAATGGCCACCGTGCCCATTAGTCAGTGTGACAGAACACAAGTATAATTTAAAGCAGTTACACAGGACAGGGCTGTTTAACGATGAGGCATCTGATAAGCGGAGCAAGTATCATTGCCTTTCAGCTTCCCAGAAAACCAGTACAGCCCAGCAATAAGGTGACAAGCAGTGGCTGAAAGTCTAGGTGTTGCTCCAAGTATTAACTATGGAGGAGGCAGACAAAAAGCTGGACTATTATGTATCCTTTTCATATTGCTCCTGGCAATGGAAATGCTGCTCCCTTCCCCTGGAAAAAGAAGCGCGTTTCAGTGTTTGCGTTCACTTAGATTTGCTTCCTGCGAGCATCTAGACAGCTTTCTGCATGCAGGAAGTTGGTGAGAAGAGAAGCCATTGCAAAAGCTGATGCAAATATGCGTTTGCCAGAGGATTTGCTCTGGAAGTATTTCAAGGTTGCCCTGAAGGCTCTGCGGGTCTTCAGAGCTAATTTTCAGCTCAAGAACCAACCTTCCTTACACAGCATCACCAGGATTGCATTTGCTAAAGGAAATTGGGCTAGATCGTCCTCACTTCAAAAGAAGGAGTTGACAGTACAGTGTTCTTCCCTCAGCTTTGTGACAAACTTTCACTTGAAATCTCTTAGACTTGTTAAGTTACCCGTGACATCCCACAAAGCACGTCTGCTTGTGCAGGTTGTTGCAAAGACTCAAGGCAACAGTGGAAGAGCTCTATAGATGGTCTGGGTTTTGCCTTACATTTTTCATGCTTCAAACAAGTGCATAGACGGATGGTGAAAGTTTATGTCATTAATCAGTAGCTTATACCCAGAGCATTAGAGATTTTAAAGCTGAGGAGATAATGTGACAAATGAAAAAAATGATGTGAATTAGCGGAAAACTGACTTTTCCCCTTGGTGTTAATTCACTCCTATGGCAAGGGTGCACTTTCAGTGTGCAATCAGATTCATTAAGAGGTTTTGATGGATATGGAGAGACACGAAAGCACCATTTATCACTTGGGAAAGCTTCACAAGGCACAAAAAGGGCCCCTTTATGGTGGCATAACTGCAGGAGGTGTCATCTGCCACAAAGCCTGTGTTATGACTCTCCCTCTCTAAAGTAGGAACACACAAATTGCAAGTGAGACATTAAACTTCTCTCCAGAGCCTAGGTTCAGAAGTTTGCTACCAATCTCTTTTAGAAATACAAACTGGAGAAGGGAAGTAGGAAGGCAGGCCTGCTTTCTGCAGAATGACTCTGCCACCCAATTCAACAACAAAGAGCACAGGTGAGATTCACTCAGAGCAGAATTTTGTGATAAACCCCCATCTGTTCCACTCCAAGTGCTGTTCTGTATAGTATTATATAACAAGAGACAGTAAAAGGAGACATGAACAAAGCCAAAAACTGGAAGAGTATCTGACAGTCATCAGCGTGAATTTTCTTGAAGAGGATGCCTGGAGTAAGACAAAAGAGCTGAAGGTTTTGAGCATGCGAAAATAAGATAACTTGATGCTGATTCTGAATTCATTCTGCTTTTGGAGAGAAGCAATGGGGAATTCGAAGTCTCCCGATAACTCCAGCAGCACTACGTAAATGAAAACAAAACCAAAACCAATTGACCTGCTAAATTTGACCATTATTTTACCAAAAAATCCCCACCTAAGGACTGAAGTATTTGGCTCTTAGAAATCCAACTTGTATTTGCAGAGCTGTTTCCTGACCTTTTCTGTAAGCCAATGTAGTCATGAGCAGTAAGATCAAAGGCCTGATGAATGTCTGATGTGAAGAGAAATGAAAAGGCTTCAGGCTCTTTCCCTTAGAGACTGATGAACACTCATTTCCAGTTAATTTAATAGGATATATGCTGAAAAAGGGACTCCTGTATACAGTACATTGAACACAATCTCTTATATTTTCTCTGCCTAAGTGGCCAGTCTGTTCTAGTGAGTCTCTGCATTAGCAGATACTAAATATTACATTTGGCAGATGAATGTACCTCTTCAGGGGCTCTATTTGCGAGGCACGGGACACTTGAGACATCAGACATCCACAACATGCTGCTGATTCAGGATAGGGACAGAAATCCAGAGACCTGCCTGGAGTGGGACAAATGGAATAGATGACCAAAGTCTCCAGTGGGGTAAACCAGCAAGTTTCATTGATTTCAGTGGAGTCACAGTGGTTATAGATCCTGACGGTCTGATTGCTGCTTCAGATCAGTTCACTGTAGAACAATTAAAGCAATGGCACAGAGAAGGAGCGTGTTCTAAGGCAGTAAAACCAGCATCAGACTTGACGCTGACAGGTGAAATTTAATGATACATTTCTTGACATGGTCAGTGGGAGCAGTTCTCCCCATGTGTGTCTCAGCAATGACTCCTGCACATTTCATAGCAGAGAGCAACACACAAAAGCGTTCCTGTGTGTGCACCCCCTGATAATTCCTAGCCAAAACCTCTCTATACCAAAGAAAAATTCAGTTAAATTTGAAAAAGACAACAGCTTCAAAAAGCTCTTGCTCTGCTTCCTACTAGAAAATAATAACCATCCCTACATATATAATGACTTTGGGAGTGGCATAATGAACGGAAAGAGAAGAAAAAGTTTATATTATTCAATGAAAGCCATTTAGTGAAGCTAAGCACATCACCTAGCACTTGATTTTGCATGTGCCAAGTAAATATAATAAAATCATATTTGCAGTAAGCAACAACCCCATGCTTGAGCCCAGGTATCTACATTAATGTGAATGACTGCTTCAGGAATTTCTCCACAGAGACATTATTATGATCTAACCCTTTCAGCCATTAATTCGCTGTACTTTGCAGGATGATGAGGAAGGCACAATGAAGGGAGGAGGTACTTAGAGGGGAAACTGGGCACTTAAGTGCATTTTACCATGGTAAGTAATAACAAAATTGAGTATTTCATATACTCTCTGCTTTTAATGTTTATCCTCAACATACAAATACTTAGTAACTGCATCATTTCTTAGGCAGCAGATAAAGAGACAGACCACAACATGAGTCTTCAGTTTTCAATCACCTG
>WEIS01029119.1:5336-25779 GCA_013389965.1 Todus mexicanus | reverse complement strand
TCCTCTATGAGGTTTTTAAGAGGCCATTTTTTTTTTTTTTTTTTTTTTTTTTTTGCGAAAAACCAACCTAAACCCGAGATGTGCATAATAAGCCAACTCCACCTACATCATGCACTTGGGAAAAACAACAGGCCCTGGTTTTAGACCCTGTCTGTACTTAATTATACTTGGAAGAGTACATAATGGAGGTCTAATGGTACCTATGTGTTTAGTTCACTTAGCAGTGCAGAGGGGATGATTTCCTACCCACTGTATAGCACTTCGGTTGGCTGCTTTACAAGATAATGATCAGAACACATACATTAGTACCAGACTGCCAGGACTAGCATGTCCTGGGTTAGAAACCCCAGCTGNGCTAAAAATATACATTTCATATAATAAGACAAGGTGATTCCCCACTCTACATTTGCCAAAGTATCTCTGAAATCCAAATAAATTAAACCTCTTATTCAATCAGCATTGCCAAGTGGATGGGTACAAACATCTTGTTCTCCTCCAGTAGTGAGAACTGGATGACAAATATATTGACTGTATTCTGAGACTTGTTCTGGTAATTGTTTTACCAATAAGCGAGGCACCAGAGCCTTCGAATTCTTTCAGGAGCAGTGTCCTACATCCCTGTAGGAACATCTCCAGAGCCCCTGGTGCTGCCCCAAGCTACGGACTCAGCTGGGTTTTCACTCCTCTTTATGGATATTTAGACACCACTAAGGAGTGAGATGTCAGGAATATATGGATAAAATGGCCCAAAAGCTGGGGTAATGGTGGCTCAGTAAGAAGCAATTTGCATTGTAAAGAAGTCTTATAAGTATGCAGCCTATTAATAACTGCCTCCATTTGTGACAAATGTCACCAGGCTGATTTGAGCTGCTTTGGAGGCGGAACGGATAGCAATTATCTATCACCCCAGAAGATGCTCTCAACAAATGATTCACGTTTGAAGGATGTGGTGTTTTGTTCTGTTTTGTTTTGTTTTCCTGATGAACAATTTCAACACAAAAGTCTTGATTTTCAAAGGGTTCAGACTTAGGATCACCTCTGCAGGCCATCCGCTTCTCCACAACTTATCAGCCCTATTACACTTCGCGTTGCATAAGCTTGAAAGGAAAATGTGAAAAGGATTGGAAAGAAATGGAGAAGATTAAGTCTTTGGGCATTTGCATAGCTTCAGAGCTCTGATGGCCACGGAAAAGCTTGGTCTGGCACCTGGAAAGGCAGCACTCTGCAGATAGGTACTGGCTTTGGTTTCCGCATTATCTCTGGGATGGCAGAATGGCCCATGTTGGAGCTGTCTCCTCAGAAAATATCTGCTTAGGTATCTATTCATCTCTAGACATGGGCATAGATAGGACCAGGGTGGTAAAAGCGAGATACTGTTTTCAATATAGCCAACATGGATCTTGCAATGGTGCTCCAGCGAACTGACTGAAGTTTTCTACAGTTGTGTCAATCTGGTGTCTGAGAGACCTGACCCCTGAAAGTTTCTGCTGCAAATTGCAGAAATGCAGATCACCTCAAGAAAATTAGATTCAGCTCTGTCATAAGAAAATCTGAGGAGTTCAAACTCCATGGTGCAGGAATGTCACATTTTTAATCCTGACACCTGCCATCTACATTTTACAGTCACTGTACTGTCCTTCTGCCTCCAGTCCACTGCAGCCAGGTCTCCGTGAATCAAGTACCTCTTGCTCATCTGTTGGGAATTACTTCTAAACCCACGTCTAAATCCCCTTTCACTAGATGTTGGGGCTAACCAGTATCAGATCACATACCTATCCCAGTCCAAGTGGTCACTGACTACAGACCTAGGCCATGTGAAAGGTTTTATATCTTATTATAAAGATACCAGTTCCTCACTGTCATCCAGTCCTCACCATCTTTCAGGCAATTTAAGAGACAGTAATGGCACAGTTATCAACAACTTCACATTTTCTGTTTTGTTACCTCCAGTACAAATATCAATTACACAGTCTGACAAGGAGAAAACGAAATTGCAAAGTGTTAGGCTGCAGGTATTTAGTTCAATGATTGGGGCTGTCTTTAAAACACTATAATGACACCATCCCAGCCAGATAACAGAGACATGGGGTATTATATGCATTCCTACACTTTGAATTTAAATTAAAATTTGCTGTGATTTAAGATGTTATCTCCTTTGAAGGTCTATACTTTACTTGGAGAAAATAATTATTCTCAGCTAATAATGTGAGTTGCTAGGCTAGTGATTAGTATATTTGCAACAGGGTAAATTTACCTCCTATTGTCAAGGACTCAGGTGCATTATTTACTACATGATAATCTCAATCTGGAGTGAATCTACCGACCTGAAAGGACATCTATTCTCAAAAGCTCATCATCACCTTGCCCTTCTTTTGCTTATGCGTCAGTTTGGAAGGTGCATTTTTCTTTGTGATTTGCCGAAGTCATTATCAAATGCTTGAAAGCCCATCAGCCAGGTTACCTTGATAATTTCTTTTATGAATAGTAATAACAACAGTGACAATAAATAAAGCTAAATTATGTCCAAAGGAAAACAAAGTAGCCACCTGTGAGTTGTGATTGCAAAAATGGTTAGTAAGAAAAATGCAAGAACCTAACAGAGGTACTGACAGCATCATGCCCTATATCTCATTTTGAAACCAAATTAATCAGGCCCTCATTCAAGGACTTTACTTCTAAGTGTAATATCAGACAGCAGCTTCTTGTTACAAAGCGAAAGGGGAACACTAGAACTAATATCTCAGAGCTACGACTGCAGAGCAGCTCAGGACAGAAAATTGTAAAGCTTTATCCCCAAACCAGCTTAAGACAGACACCAAACTACATTAGGATCCCTATGGGGCAAACAGAAAGATCTAGATTTTTCCTCCACGTTGGCTTTAATGTCTTGTGCAGTTATCCCAACCAGAATGCCTGGTGTGCCCTTTGCAAAGCAGGGCCATTGCAGTGGAAATATGTTATACAAACATTTCGCCTTGTGCTGATGTCTCGTCATGCATAAGGAAATCCTGGCTGAGATATGCCTGGTGATTAGATCAGCCCTTATTCCTTCTCTGCCACTGTCTCAGATACTGGAAGAATTATTTCTCAATGATTATGCTGCTGATAAGGGAATTCCCAAGACTACAGTGACTGAACATATTGGATTTACATAATCTTGCTTAAAAAGTCAACATTGCATTTGCATCACATCACCAGTTTCCAGCTGCATCAAACGGGTGGATATTTGGGGAAGTCATACCTGAGGATGAAGAGATAAAACACAGAGAAAGAAAAGGAGACAGAAGGTTCTTTTCCCAGATTTTGCTGTGCTGTGAAGCGCCTCAGAGATCTAGTTCAGAAAGTCTTCTTTTGGAGTGAGAAAGAACTGTCAGCTTTCCAGTGAGCCACACCACCACCCAAATTTTCACTCAGAGAACTTGGCACCCACACCTCCATTGGTTTGGGGCTTGCATGCACAACAGAGATTCGGGCTGAAGCTTTTGCCTTTGCTGTCTACTTTGACCAGTGTTATACTGGAAGAAGCCAGAAGCCATTGGAAAGGCCCATTGCAATGTCTCACCCTGAATGGATGCCAGCAGTCAGAAGAGGATAATTGTCTTCTGATTAGCTTGGTAATTGCTCATATTTTAGTACATCCTTCAGTATGAGACCACTGGGGCAAAGGCTTTTCAAGAATAGCTACCCTGTTTCAGATTACATGCTCACTTCATCAGAAAAAATCATCTTATGCATACAATCTTCTCGTCTGTGTTATTCATGGCTCTTAGAAATTATTTGAGATTGTTTTTCTTTGCAAGGGCTCAGCATTCTGTGCTGGTAAATGCTGCCAGAAAGGCAACTCTGGAGAATAAAATGGTCTATTGATCTGATAGAGTCCAGACAATGTCACATTAAAATTCCTATGCAAGCCTGCCTCCAAATCCTACGCCAGTCCTAGGAAAGGAGAGGTAGTAGAATGAAGGTTGTTGACACATTCTGAGTAGCTCACTCTCTGAGTTTCCCCTCAGCTTGGGTTTGAGTGGAGCCGATCTCAAAGCTGCTCCTCTTGTTCACAGATTTCTTCAGAACACCAACCCCAGCAAAGCGCCATGAATTCTCCCCTACAATCACAGGATGTGAGCTGGGAAAGGCCTTCAAACTGTCTGTGACACCATTTACTCTTGCAACAGTGGATATAAGCTTTGATCTTGTCTCTCTCAGAGGGTAGAAGAGGTTTATCTTCTCCCTGCTGTTGATTGAGTTGCCTGAGACAAGTATCACTAGGCTGTTCAGGCTGTCCATGCATTGCCAAGGAGCAGACTGGGTTGTCAACATTTCCAAACAAGAATTTATCCCAGAGCTAAAAGTGGAGTGACCGTGAAAGGCTGCAATTACTAAAACTCTGGTTTTAAGACCAAATACTGGTCAGGAAAGAGTTTGGGGTTGAATTTGGGAGGTTTTGTTTGATTTTTTTAACATTTCCCTCCATGGTTTTCCCACTTGGATTTCCTCTTCTCTGTGAAATCCTGTCTCTAAAGGCTATCTGAGGCAGTATTTCATCCCCAGTGGGCATCAGAAGATTGCAATAATCATGGTCATGATTTAAGGATACACTTAACTTCAGCCTTGAACTCCTCAATGGTGATTACGGCATTCACCCAGAGCTACTTCTTTTTTCTCCTTAACTAGCATCTCTAGCACCTAAGTTTTATACTGAACTTTGACCTAAGGAGACAGGGAAACTAGTTACTTGGAGATAAATTTGCACCATTTAAAAGAAAAAGCTGGTTTAATTGATCTGGAGGAGGGACATGCTGCAATACCAGAGATAAATGCCAGGAAAGTAACAGAGCTTCAGGACATTGGATAATAACTGGCATCCCAAACCCAAGCCCTCTGAAATTCCGTCGAAGAAGGTCTCTCAGGCCCCTAATGCAGGTGTCACCACACACAGAGCAAGAAGTCTGCCCCAGAGACCAGCACAAAGGTGACACTGCTCCTGTCCTCTTCCAGGTGGGATGTGAAAGGGGACACAGTGACATAGCAAGGTCCTACAGCTGAGCTGAGCCAGGACTGCAAACTCCTTATGGTCTCTTTGGATAGGGTCAAATGAGGGCTGTAAAAAAGTTGTTCTGGAATATTGATAGATCTAACAGCTCAGTACATGGCTGGTTTCTGCTGAGCAGTTTTCTGTTCAGCGGTCTAAGGGAAGAAAAAGGGCTGTTGGGTAGTTTTCAAAGCTCTTATCCTTATCCTGAATAAGAAAGGATAGAAGCACGGATTTTTTGAATCATTCAAAGATGTATTTCAGGAGGCAGAGTACGATATTCTCTTCCCAGTCTGAAGCAGAAGATTTCAAGACTAAGAAAGGGCTCCCTCTGGAGAAATATTACCAACTTCTGAAACCTCCCAGCCGGTGCAGAGCCTGCTCCAGCTGCCATCCCGCTGCCATCCCGTTCCTGGCACTCACTCCACCACAGAGACAGGCTGCAACCCTTGGAAGGTGCATCATCCCTGGAGTGAGTCTCTTTACTTTACCAGGGTTACAAGAGAGGAATGAAGCCACTTGAGATCTGGCTCTGGTCTCCTTGCAATTAGGTATGTTTGTACTTACTGCATAGCTCCTTTATTTATTTTCTGAAGTGAAGCAAAAGCTTTCCAGGGAAATCTAATCTCATGGTTTCTCAGAGAGAAACTAGCAACATAAAATCTATGGTGGACAGTGGCTGCATCCAGCTGTGGTGGGAGCGAGCTCGTAAGGCTGGGGTAAAGACCCGCTTAACTAGATCACAGGTTTCATGTTGGGGTCTGTGCTTTCTACAAGCTGTAAGAAGGACACCTGCAATGTCTGTTGGTGTTATTTGGTTAATTCTCAGCAGGCTCAGTCTTCTGATCTGAATCACCTACCACCCAAGGCATCAAGGACTTGTGGCCACAGGTTGTTTTGAGGTGATAAGCAAAACACTTAGAAATATTTATGTTGTCCCATGTCTTATATTTATGGTTCAGGGGTAAGGGAGAGGTTCATTAAACCACTCTGGGAGAGAGTTGTCATTTTAAGAGCTCAGATTTTAGCTGAAGAACGTTCTGCTCATGCTTGAGGCTGGAGAAGGAGGAATCCATGAGATAATGCTGGTGACATCTTACTGTGATTAGCTGGGCTGGAGACCTTGCCTACAAAAGTCAGTCACTGGAGCATCTCAGCAGGCTGCCCCAGGAGTCACTGCTTGTGCTGACCTGTTCCTAGGGCTGCGGGCAAGGCACTGACCAGCACAGAGCTTTTATTCTCTAGCTGGATTCACACTATATTTTTACAAGGGATTTACAACACCCCTGAAAAACACATAGGAGCTGCAGGCTAAAAAAGCTCAAAAACAATTGCTTTAGTCTACTGAAGCAGAAACTCTCATATTTTCTCTCCCATAATTACATTTGCTTCGCTCTATGTTTGCACAACTCCCGTTTCGAAAGCTTTGGCTCTAGACAGAGCTCTTCTCTGAACTTTCTAATCACTGCTCTTTTACATCCTTTTCCCCTGACTTTCCTGGGGTCAGGCCCCTGTGACCTGTACCTGCAGGCACTGCTGGGCACAGTGTGGGTCTTGGCCAGGGTTCCTGGTCGTGGGTGCAGCCTCTTGCAGCCAGAGCTGCAGCTACTGCTGAGCAGAGACTCTGCGGTCCCTGGTGTGTGCAACTGCTGCCATCTTCTGGTCTTCTTGAAACTCATTTCGCGCCCGAAAAACCTGAGGCAGAATTACTAAGGTCAGGTGTAGTAATTTAGTTTTACATATAAATGCACAGGCGTGCATAAACAAGGTAAATCTAGATACACACATATTTTTACAGGTGGAGCAAATGCTGAACAAGAAATTTATATCTCACTTCTAATATTTTCAAGTAGTACTTTAGGTGTTAGTGCAGTAATAACTGTATACACTCAAAATGTTAAAAATTATATGTAAGTCCTGATTGTTTGCATGATCATGGGCCAAACTGACTGCAAGTTCTGCAAGCTAATTCTCTTTGCTCACTGAGAACAGAAAAAAAAAATAAATTCTGGGAACTTCTTTGGCGAGTTCTTTCTGTTTTATACACATTGGCTTACAAGAAATTGGTCCGAGAAGCACAGGCTCAATATCAGCCACAAATTCATATCAGTGTTTGTGCACAGGCAGGGTGCTCAGTCCCCAGCAATTTCTGCTGCAAACTGGAAAAACAGGGCTCTATTTCCCAGCACCAAGTGCCCGGCCAAGTTGTTACTCTTCCCCTGACTTTTTAATGAATGTGAACTCTAATTGCCAAGTTTGATCTCTCTTTCAAGAGTTCCAAAACAAGGATCTAAGATCTAGAAGCACTGATGAAACGACAGGCCTCCTTACCATAATCTAACTCAAATCATGCTCCCAATATCAAGTGACTTCACAATTCAGAAGCATCACTCACACCTATCGCTGGATTTAGTGGCTGCTGGGAATCTCGTTGTTTCCAGCCTTCTTCATCCTCCAGGTAACCTTCTGTGACAGCTTGGGTGAACCTGAACGTCCAGGGAATCTGGGTCATTTCTTGGTAGCTCTGAGAATCTGTGCCAGTAACTCCACATAGCAAAAAATGTGAAATGGTCAAGGTAGAATTATCAATATGGAAAACTAGGAACACAGATTTGCAAAGGTTTTCTTATCATTCGGTCCGTCCTGTACTATCTCAGGCAGACACATCGCATAATCCTGCTCTTAAGTTCCCTGCACCCTACTTTAAATTTTGTCAGGGTTTTTTTTTATGCGCAGTTTTTATCGGCAGCCTTGTCCAAACATTCAAATATGTGTTTTTCCTCCTTACTGAGATTTCGGCCTTATGCAAAATGTCAACTAGCCTGGAGTAAAGACGACTTGAAAGCACCTCCAAGGCTTTCAGTACAAATCTCTGACCTTTATTTAAAGGCCCACTTCTTAGAAAATGCTTTTTGACGGCGTTTGCTAAAACACAGTTTCCTACATAAAGACAGAATACACAGAAGTGGTTTAGGGACTGTTGACTCCGTAGCTCTGTACTCCACAGCTGGACATGAGCATTGAAAAATTCACAGCTAGCAGCTCCCAGCTGAGACCAGTCCTTACCAGCTCCCCCAGATTGCTGCTGGCTTTGGTTCACCCAGTGGGACCCCAGCTGAGATGGGTCCTACGGGACCCAGCTGAACCTGAGCTGAGAAAAAATGCCTGATATAGTATCCTGGTGACAGAGGTACCTTCATGGTTCCTTTATTACATTTCCAATACTTTCTGTCTCTTTATCTCTCACCAGTTGAGGTGGGATTGTTTGAAAGAGAAAGGACGTACAAGTAGCAAACATCAGAGGAAGTCCCCACATTGCCAGGGTACAAAGTCACCCGTGGCAGCCCTTGTAAAAGGACTCAAAGCGCACATTAAACACAAGCACTACAAGAGTCATTCTTTTTCTTCTTTTTTTTTTTTTTTTAATGTGACAGAGGGAACAAAAACAAAGTCCATTGGAACAGCTGCAATTTCCAGTGACAACCAGACACAGATCAAATAAAATAATAATAAAAAAAAATAATGAAAGAAGAATGGTTTCAAATGAAGAAAAGGAACCAAGGGACTGGAATTGGCTATTTCACACATACACAGAGTTGACAGAACATCTAAATGAAACGTTTCATTAAATGCATGACACTGGGTGTTATTTACAGTGGAACTTGCAGTGTGTGTGCATTTATACAGCACTAGCATCACATACAGCAAAGAAATTTCTTTCATTTTCTTCCCTTCGCAGTTCCCAGGCTTGATTCTTCCTAAAAAGCAGCGTTTGCTAATACAAGGGTGAAAAAATGAGGGAGAAACTTGATGGAAATATAACGTATGGGGCTCAAATCTACATAAACCTAAAAATATACTCTCCAGTTTTGAGTGTACTTTGGAAAGTCAAAGGACATAAGCATGGAATATAAATGGATCTAGGGCCTCCTTAACAATATTAGAGTATACGGTGTTGTTGGAGATCTCAAAGCCAGACCTGGGAGAGACCTGCATGTCCGCAGAAAGCTCAGCTCCATGCAGCCTTGCTCTGTGCCCCTGTGTAAACCCAGCCTTGGAACTGGACTTCTTAGTGCACCTCTCCAGCATCATGGAAGGAAGGACATTGGGCTGCCTGCCCAGTGTGCAGAGTATCTGGCTCTGGATACGGGTTTTCCAAGAATGACTCTTTTCTTAGTTCACAAGACGAATACATCATTGTTCGCAAGTCACATCGCAAGGGGATGAGGATCATATGGGCAGGGAAGGGATTGCTCCACCCAGTCCCAAGCTGCAGCCACCACCAGTAGGTTATAGCAGAGCCCAAGGCAGTGGCACGAGCCATCCTGCACACCTGAATAGGCATCGAACAAGTAGTTAAATCAACAGGGAATATAAGGAGGCAGAACTCTTAGCATAATATCACTGGTCTTTCGTAGTAATATCAACAGTGCTCTATACGCCTGTTTCTGCGTATTCAGAAGCTCAGTAATGAACTCCTGTGAGCCACATCGCACTGCTGTACAGATAAAGACACTAAGTCACAGCAGGCCAGTTCGAGTTCCCTAGAAACACCTTTCCCATGCCATGAAGTCCCTGGCTGAGTGGCTGGACTGGTGTGCCAAGCGTGCATGAAGAAGTCCATCTGTCCTTTAGTAGGAGTCTTTGGGATTTAAGGCAAGTCCCCTGTCTTGGTCCTCTGTGACCCTGCTGCAGTAGAATTCATGAATCCAAGGAAATAGTGCTCTGCAAGGATTGTCAGCGGACTCATGGTCAGCAGTTTTCCTCTTCTCTGCGGATAGTCCAGTGTATCAAAACTCCAAGACAAGGAGACTGTTCACTGTGGCAAACGTAGGCAGGGGGAACCACTGGAGGAGGCATGCTGACCATTGCACTGCAGGTGTAATGCGGATTTTACAGTAGAAATAAAGCTGAGCCACCAGAGGAGGTGTCTGATGAGATATCTCCCCCTGCGTGGTGCTCCAGGGCTCTGTGGCTCAGGTTCAGCCTAGCAGGCAGCTCACGGGTTGAAACCAAGACCCAAACCAAAACACTGCCAATGTTGAGTGGACTGCACCCATCAACTGTTTTGCTCTGGAGAGCAGTAGTGTGAAGCCTACAGTGATTTACACTGTGACAAGGACAATAAACAAGCACATCAGGAGTATTGACTAAGCCTTGTTCATGCTAAAGTTGGATGGGAGATGTCAGCCCAGATATCACAAAGGCAAATGCTTGAGCTGGAACCACTGCCCTGGAATTCTCTGTTATGGAAGGAGAGGAGCAGAGCTATCCAGGGCAAGTGATCTCCACATGGTGCCTGAGTGTGGTCACATACTACCTACACCTTTCAACTCAGAATAATGGGAACCTGGGGCGGTGAGTTCAGATCCAGACCTCTAACTTGTAGGTGTCCAAGGTTAAGCCATATGGTTTTCCTTTGCTTTTCCTTTCTTCCTTCTCTGCTCATCCCTGTCCCTTCCCAGGCCCATGTGTACCAGCCGCAGCGCGCGTCTATTATGTCATGAACTCCCTGGGCAAGTCAGGGATAGGAGCCTTGTCAGGACACGTGAGCATTATCTCCCAGCCCACAGGTGACTGATCCATGCATTTTAGGGGTGCAAAGAGTTTCTACAGTCACATGGGTAGCCCGGGTGACATTGACAACAAGATCCTATTGCTCTCTACCTTGTCCCAGCTAATCTCTTGAAGGGAAGGTTTAGCAGCTTGTGAAAGAGCTATTCTGTAAAGAAGAAAGGTTTCTGAGATTGGATATTATTTCCTAATATTACCTTGCCATTTCTATCTCCTCAAGACCTCAATTTCTTCCTTCTCTGAAAATTAACAGAGAAGTTATGTAAAATAAAGGATGTCATTAGTGTAGCAGCACAATGTCAATGGAGAACACCAAATAGTCAGATTTGCTGCCAGAGCATTAGGTGATATGTAAGAGTGCTTCATAAAATAGAGGTGAGTTCTAACTCTACAGAGCAGCACAACAGAATAGTCCAGAAAAATGAAACTTTTTTTTTCTCCCCCAATGTGGGAATTCGACATGCACAGCCCAACAAAATGGATTAAACATAAAGACTATGGCGATCTTTTGTGTTGAAATACATATTTATCTGCTTCTTGCCGTAAAAAAAGGATCAGACATTCTTAGAGAAGACAAAAACAAACAACAAACCACACTCTGGGCTGTGATTCTCAACAGAAGCTGTGAAATGCTGTCAAAGGACATCATTGTATTTACTCTCACCTTGGAGAAGGAACCTTGCTGTTTTGAAGACATATTTAAAAAAAAAAAAAAAAAGGCCTTAAGCTACCCATAAGATACAGAAATGAGGCATAAGAAGCTCGGATATTACAGCAGTATCTGATTTAATCAATTTCGTAACCCTTTGAATAAATCTCAAAAATCTCCAATAGCCCATCGTAGCCAAGCTGCTCTGTGAGTTTATCCCTGGTTGACATAATGATAAAAATGATGCTCATTAGAGGGTTTTGCCCCATCGACAATGATTTGCTTCTCATTATCTAACCACACTCTGTGTCCTTCAGCTGTCCTTTGCAGCAGCACCAACACCAACTCCCACAGTTGTGCAGGACTGGCCTTGGTGTCAGCACTTAGTGGATTTGACTGTCTCGGAGCAACTAAAGGCCAAGGTGTTGGGCTTCAGCCTTGCTGGATTTGAGCCTAGTCCTGCATGTTCTTCTTTAAAAAAATAAGGGGGGTGGAGGGGAGGAGGGATCTAAAGAAAGATAAATGGGAAGACCATCAGCAAAAGAAATTTTTATGTCACAAAATAACCTGAGGAGACAAATTTCCTGCATTATGTGCTAGTTTCTGATCAATTCTGCTCTATTGCTGAACTTGTTGAAAGGGTCTAATTAGTGCTGTATAGTCAATTGTGAGCATTGGTGTGATATTTTACAGTACGCGTTGCATTCCTGCTTCCCAAGAAAAGATATCTGAAAATACACAACTCATTTGGCTTCTAGGTGCAACAGGACTTAAGTCATATAATAAAAAGTGCATATGAATTTCAAAAACGGTCTTTACAGGATATCAAACTTATCTGTGCCACTTAATGGAGAACTTAACGCTCTGTACAGTGAAATCTTGCCACGTGCATTCCCTGTGTAACCAGTTAAATGGCTTTAAGTAACTGTGCTTACAGTGTTTCAATGAGACCCAAGTATTTAAGAAAATCAAGCATCATATTCTTTAAATAATATGGCTAAAATGCTGGTAAATTCACAGTTACCATACCCTAGGTATTAGACAAAAAGTCCCCTATTTACACTGGATAGTATGTACACATTTGGTTTGTGGAATGCTCCAACATCACACCAACTTCTCTGTGAAAGTTGTAGGAAAAACCCCACTTAATCATCATAGAAATATATACATTCCCAGCCATCAATACATTTAAATATTTCGTGTCTGGATATAAAGAATGAAGTGTCACTATGCTGGTCATAACTCCAGATAATTTTGAATTAGTGGGATTAGTTTCTAGTGTCTCTCTTAAGATCTTCTTAAGGGTGCAGAAGTTATTTTAAATTGTAAATTTCAATAACTGATCACTTCAACATGTGTATGTATGTTTGCAAGGACGTGTAAATACATTTATATATAAAATTATGTATATATCTATCTCCCAGACCAAGAAGGTGCTTAGTGATTCTCTATGCCCAAGTGAAGAGAGTAAATGGCTTTGAGACCACGATTCTTCTGAGAGAGATGATCACCCACCCTCATATCCTCCAGAATTCAGAAATCTTAATTTTTCAGGTGGCTTAGGTGGTAACCCCGAAACCAAGCCACCAAGGATCACTAGTCACATTTGTAGCTCTCGTCCCTCTTGCTGGAGCTCACCTCCAGTAGGTTTATTACCTGCCACCCCTTCGGCTGCCCCTTGTGTCTGAGCATGGCTGATATGAATCACCAAGGAGTGCTGGGCAAGGTAGGCAGCATCTCGCAGTTCAGCAAAGGCATGAGGGGGTCAGGATCTGTTCTCCTGCCAGACACACTCACGCAGGCGCACACATGCATGAAGCCTCTGCTCGCGTCCTGTGTCGTTGCACTGGGATGGAAAGGGAAAGGGTAGACTCCCAGTGTAGGCAAGGTTAAACCCAAGCTCTGCAAGGGGGCTGTGGTAGCTGCATGCACCAGTCGTGGCTGTAAAAGGGTGAGAATCTAGGGGTTTCCTTTTTATTCCTTCGGGCTCTTCTTTCTCTCTGCCTTCTCACCTTGAGGTATCAACAGAACAGTATAGAAATGGACATTTTGATTTTTTCCAAACATGGTTCTTTTTTGTTCTTCTTCTACGTCTGCCCTCCCCCGGCCCCCCGGCCTCAGCTGCTCACATCAGGACCTGTTCTCGAGTCTCTGGCAGACGCAAAGCGAGCAGGCCACCTCCAACCAGAGCAGAGGAAGCCAGAAGGATGGGAACCACCTTGGTTATCCCTACAAAGGAGGCAAAGATTGAGTTCCCCAGGATGGCACCAAACTTGCAAAGCCCATTGAGGATGCCAAAGGCTGTTGCCCTGTGGGGAACAAAAGCAGAAAGCAATGGTTAGGAGGGAGGTTCTTGGCATAACTACAGAAGATCTGGATGGGTAATTTTGTGAATGCTCTTGTGTTGCCCAGGCTATGCTTCTGGCAAGTAAAGCCAGGCAGAATAAATAAATAGATAAATACACGCTAGTGTTTTGCATGTCTGTCTGAATGAGGAGAATGTCTGTGGATGTTCATTCCTCCTTTTCATCTCAGCTTCTCCCTAGCCCTAGAGTGGCCTGCTGTGACAGCCCTTGCCCTCCACGAAGACAGCAGGACACAAGCTGCTCTAGAAATTGTCTAAGCCCTTCCAAGCACTGGCTGGAGTGAGTTGTCAGCAGTGAAACAACCCAAGCTCTCCAAATTCTACCTCCGCAGCACCTAAAAGGATGCTGCCTTCAAAGCACAGCCCTTCTCCTTGCCTTCTGGGCTTCCCCCAGCAGCCTGAAAAAGGCAAAAAAGACTTATAATGATGTCATAAAGAAAGACCTAATCTGCAGCATGTTCTCCCAAAGTTTCCTGTGCTCCCTGATCTCCCAAACCACGTTGCGCACGTGGCTGTCTGCAGGTTGTGGAGGTGCTGGCTGGCAGGGTGATGAGCTACAACAAGAGGTTGGGGGAGGCAGTCTGAAAGGTCAGACCTCCACACACATCCACGGAAATTACAGTCTCCATATTTTACCTGTCTGTAATTTTCATACCCCTACGTGACTCCTTGCATCCAAGCCACCATGCATGCAGAATTATGCTTTTGAATGTCTGTGCTGATCCAATGCAGCCACAGGACTGCCCAATGAGTAAGTACTGGTAAAAATTAAACAAAAAAATACACCTCCCTCATCTCGATATATTTAGAGCGAGCATTGACTTTTTCCATCAGGAACCAAGAGGCCAAAGTCAGAGGGTGGAGACTAAACAGAGAAATATTCTGAACACCTTTTGTCAGTGGGGTAGAGCTCCACAGTGATCACATCCAGGGCATTCCAGGCGGCAATGCTGGCCCCGCAGAAGAGACACTGCCAGCCGATCATTGCCGACTCGCTGTTGCCAAAGAAGAGAAAGAAGCAGCACACTGCTGAGATCAACATTGAGCCACCTACGGGAGGAAGCCAAGAGAAAAATGTTGGCACCAGTTTACCTTGTCCACAGCTGAGCAAACACATTTGTTGATAAAGATGGGTTTCAAGTGATGGCGTTTCACCCCCAAACAAATCAAATCTGCAAGAAAAATACCTTGATGCTGCCTATCTGTCACTTTGTGATGCTGGAAACGAGCCTGAAAATGTTCTCAATGACCATCTGATCTTGCTGATAGCCCTGCTCTACGGAGACTCTGAAGACAGCCTTTTCCAGGCAGGTTTCCAGCATCGCTGACTTCCAGATGGACCCGGGAAGAGCAGAGGCAAGTAAACATGAAAGTCAATGAGGAGGAAGAATCATTGTGAAGGTTTTCCATCTTGAATTTTGAGTGAAGAGCTGCTGCATTTCATATCATATTGAAATCACTTGACACATTTATAGTCTCAATTAGGATAATTTAAAGTCAATTGTATGGAGCACTTGAGGTCTCTTTTAATTATAAGAACATCATTAGATTTCATGGCACATTTACACAGGAGTCATAATTTTATGAACACCACCGAGGGAGAAAGTGAGAGCGGTTCATGCTTAGTTAGGCACAGTTCAGACTCAGAAATATTAATGGCCACATCACTGCCTTCTGCCCCTTTGGGAATTTTCACCTGAAAGATGCAATTTTTGCAAAATCGAAGTATCTTTGACTGGAAAGTTCTGTTGTTGCTGAGATATCTCCATTTGCTACCAGCAAACCAAACAAATGTTTTTGTTTGTTTGGGGTTTTTTCAATCAATTTGACACCATTTGAAAGAATTTGGATGCTGAACTAGAACTAAAATGCTTCATATTGGATGTTGCGTCACATTTTGCCACTGTGGTGCCCTGTCTAGGAAAAGCTGCTGTGCAGGATTCCACATCCACTTCTCCATGGTATTTGAACAAAGTACATTCTCCACTGTGCAGTGTGGGTGTTCCCTCTGCTGAGGAGGTACAGTGCAGCATTAGGGTCACTGTGTGAGCACCAAGGGAGCTGACATTTGGCACAGAAGAGTTTAGCAGAACATGATAAAACTGAAATCCCAGCGAGGCACATAGCGCAAAAGCAAATTTCAGTTTTCGTATTAAGCTGACCAGAAATAATATGTTCAACAGAGTGATACGGGTGGGATGCCAGAAAGCTGTTTCAATTGAGAATTCCACAGTGAAATGTTTCAGTGTGTCGTTCCTAATTTTTGTCCTGTACTTTTCATGCTGCAGGAGACATAAGCATTTGGGATTCCAGCTGTCATCTCAATTCCAAAGGAAAATGCTGAAATGCTGACATGGTTGCAGGGTGAACAATTTGACTCTCATTCAGCTTTATATAGTTTCTTTCCTCCAGACCCTCTGGTTTGTTTGGGTCTTTTCCAAATCCACTATATGAACACTTATTTCTCTCCCCACCATACATTCCTGACACACTGGTGGGGTCATTAACCTGTCTGGCAGTGAGGCCAAGCTAACTTAACTTCCTTCTGTTCTCAGAAGAGAGAGAGAGAGAGAGGTGAGCTCAAGTGAGCCACATCCCTGATTTTATTAAACTCACTTGGCTGTCCCTTGAGGCATGATTCCCACAGTACCTGGAGAGCAAGGTCTGAACCCTGGAGGAAGTAACACCAGAAATTCCCAAAGTAAACATAAAGCTGATAAGTTGATACTTTATTCCCGTAACGCTAAAGGGCGGCATCTTCCTTGGCTGTGACATGGCCAGTAATATGCTCTCTAAAGCTGTCTGTAAAATCATTTGAAAAACAGAAAACCGAAAGAGGGAACTCTTGGGTTGTCACAGACACATCAAATAATCTTTATGAGTACTAATTGCTACAAGCAAAGGGTTTATTTGTTTATACAGAGTGCTATGGACGTGAGCAACGACTCAACAGCACCAAGAGGTCCCACTTCAACTCTGACCTTGTTGTGCTGAGCACTGGATAAATATAAGGGCTTTGACATGAAAGTCAAAAGGAAAAGGGAGGATGTCACAGATACACAGAAAAACAGGCTGGGGAGGCAAGGAGCGGGTAACTTGCCCACTGCCAGGGGACAGATCACTTGCCTCACCCTCGAGTCTCTTCACTCTTCTGTGCCATTTGATAGGGGAATAATTCATCCCCACCTAAGCCAGCTCAGCTTGCATTGGTGTGTGCTGATGCAGAGAGACCTTCATGCTGGCCTTTGCAGAGTTGTGCTCCCCACCATGACCTGCACCACTCATCCATCATCCCCACTCACCAATCATCTTTATCCTCCCTATTTTGTCCATGAGTAGCGCAGAGATGATGTTGCCAGGGAGCACAGACAGACTGCCCAGGAAGCTGACCAGGTAGATCAGGAAATCATTGTCCTCCTCGAAGTCTATGTGACAGCCTTCCTTCTCCTTCGTAAATGTGCTGTTTATGAGCCTGCAGTTGATAAATTTGTGTTCGTAGAGATCTGCAAGGGAAAGAGGGGAAGTCTTGATCCTGCTTGGCTGATGTCCCTTCATATAACAGCAACAGGAGTCAGGCTCAAAACTAAACCAAAGATCTGAGAGGTGCACCTCACCAAATGGAAACAGCCAGGGCGTTTTAATTTTAGTGGCAAACTCTAGCTGCATTCTTGGCACATGGTGGGTGTAAGCTCATGAACTCCTTATATTTGTGGAGTCACCTGGACCAGTAGTCCTGTGCCACACGGACAGGCAACGCAGGCTCTTGCTTCCATGGCAGTATGGTTTGTTCTTTATTACAGTAGAAGTGAAAAGCTTTTTCAGGACAAATTAATGCATATTTATAACCACAGATTTGTTAAAATTGTATTTGAAGCCAAATTTGTTGAATCAAGCTGTTAAACCGCCAGGCATTTTGCCATTACTTTACCCTGCCAAAGTATGAGCACAGACTTTTGCATTCTCTGTGCAGCAGTCAATGATGCCAGAAGTCGTGGTTAAAAACACTGACGGAGTAACCTGAAGCCTCCTTCCAGATGCATCCCTCTTTTTTTTTTTTCCATCATCACTCCCATTACCCAGCACTCACACAAACAAACACACAGATCCCTATCATCCTTTCTCCCAGAATCTGATAAAATTGTCCCTAATTACAGAGATGAGACCAAAGCAGGAATCCCATTACCAGTGTTATAAAAGACAGTAGAGATGATGGTGCAGTTTTTGAAGAAGGTCTCACTGGATCTCACATCTTCAAAGTAGCATTCCTCAAATAATGAATCCTCAAATGTCACTTCCTTGAATTTCATGCCAATAAATCTATGGGGCAAAAAAAACCAAACTTGACTTTGTGCTTTAAGGTATTTTCTACTCTATACAGCACGTAATACCTGTTTTAAGAGACAGAGTACTAACAGCAATTTCTAGACAAAGAAAAGGTGTTGCTTGAGTATGTAACAGTCCTTCCAACTTTGTGATTACATACTTTGTATTTTTGTAGGAGAGAAGGGTTTGAAGAGGTTTTGAAAAGAGTTTTTAAAGAGAGATGGATCTTTCAGGATTTATGGCAGCGTTTTTATTCCTCAAAATAGTCACATCTAAGAAAACATGCTTCTAAGGCTGGGTGGACACAAATCCTCTCATACTCAGTACTAGCCTATCTGAAGAAGAGATAATTTCACTCAGTGAATGGTATTTTCTTTGTGAGCTGACCTTGCTGCCTCCCTTACTCTGCCCCTTCCTCCAGCATAAATAAAACCAGACATTATCAGCAACCCGTTGAGTCATTTGGTGAAAGGCTTCTGACAGTTGTTTAAACTCGAAGTGATTTTTTAAGCAAAATGCAGTAGGGTTTCTAGAAAGAGTGGAGAGATTATCAGAGCTCTGCTCGCAACCATCTCTGTTTGAGGACTACTGCTTATCATGTAATGAAAACCAGGTTACACTAAAAATAATCAACTGTGTCAGTTGATTGATTTCTCCTCTGATGGGAAGCTTGACATGTCTGACCTGCCTGCCTGAAAGCTGACACAATATTGATTTACCTGTGAAATTTTGCAGGGACACTGACAAGATGTATTAGTTAATGCACAGGCATGTTTGGAAGATGTAAGGAGCTATTAAGAACAAGTATTATTGCTCTAGTTAAGGAGGCCACAACTGTCACCAAATAAAAAGCCTTCTAACATATACCCAGAAACTTAATTGAATTGAGCACTTAGGACAGACTCTAGCATGATGGCTGTTTACACCATGAAACGAGCACTGCAGGGCTTCTTAACTGAAGCTACTAATAGATATTATTAATGCACAAAATACCACAAGAAGACTACTCAAGTCTTTTGCTCCACGTAAAGGGTCTCACAGGTTACAGCAAAACTTTAGCTGTTTTGCATTTGCTCAGTAATAGCCTGTGATGTATTTACTTCCAAAGGCTGTTAGAAGCCCTTTTCCTGCAGTTTGCTTTCTTAATATCCATCCTGGAAAGAGTCATATAGCAATGGACTGCTGTTCAATGGAGTTTTAACTCACAGCCGAGGGCCAAAGGGAAAAAAATAGCTATAAATCATACTGAGACACGCTCTGGGCATTACTGATATGAGGCTTGGTCAAGTTTTGACTTTTCTAATCACAGAGCACCAAGATAGGAGAATAGTGATATACTTCATAGGTTTATGTCTTTATCCTGCAAGATGCTTAATTCTTAATGAAGTTAGTGAAAAAAATGAGCATCTCCTCTGGGTATAAGATAAGGGCCCCTAATCTCTAAATTTGACCATCATTCACTTCTCACCAGACATTGTTTGGCTGCTCAGAAGGCAGGAGAATTGGAATTATGGGGTTGGGTTTGCACCATCAAGCACAGCTCCTTGCTGCAGGGAAGGTCTCTGGTAGGACATGGGGACACGTGCTAGGGTCCTCTGTCAATATTTAACAGATATATGCCAAAGTAATTGAGATAAATAGTTTCTGAGGGGAGAACAACAACCTGGCTGTGCAATTAGGCAAGCAGTTTCAACCATGAAGATTAAAACGAGTGTTTTGTGTAACAGTGAATATCTAGTGGGACCTCCCCACATAATGCAAAGCAGTTGAAGCAGAAAACTGTCTAGTCTATCTAGGGCAATGGGATCTCCACAGAATTTACATAGGTGTATTTTTCCACCCATTTTGTTGGGATTTAGAAGAGTAATAATGGATTTATATTGCTATGGAGCACAGAACAATTGGGGGCCAGGCTGGATGCAGAAGAAAACTCACCGGGCCCAGAGAAGAGAAGAAAGGAAAGCAATCATGCTCCACTAGAGTAACTTCACTGATCTCGAAGCATTAAAAGAGAAGGTCACACTCATTCTGTGAGGAGATGCCAGTTGGTGTGGGAGAAGCACACCAGTACAATTGGTCGTGACAGAGCTCGCAATTTAGGGGTTGCAGGATAGAGGCTGGGGTAAGTCATATCAAGGACTCCAAGGGAAAATAGCCTTTTATTTCGGAAACACCGCAGCAGGGCAGTTCCCTTAAAACTGACAGTCTCTTCTGACTAGACCAGTAGATGTCAGTGTGTGCTAAGGAAACAGAGGCCATCTCTCCATCCAGAGCTGTCTAGTCCAGCCAGGTGGGCTCCTCCTGCCCTGCTACCAACAAGAGGCTGCTGGAAGCAGGACTCCTCACAGGCATCCCCTTGGGTCTGGAGATGCAAGTGACTGAGGCAGAGTGTGTGAAAAACAGGGTAAAAAGGACACATGGTCTGTGGAAAAGCACCTTTAGGATTTGTGAGATATGGTGCATCCAAAAGAACAAGAGAGATTCTCAAGTTGGTGGAAAAAGT
>WEIS01029118.1:0-23422 GCA_013389965.1 Todus mexicanus | reverse complement strand
TTTTTTTCCCCCCCCTCTAATTTTTGTAAATGCTGACGTCTGTAGGCTCACAACCTGACACAAGCTCTTGTGTGGGGGGCGTGCGGAGCGGATCCCTGCCTGCCTTACTCGACTAAAGAACTAGATAATCTTTAAGGTCCCTTCCAACCCAACCCGTTCTCGGACTCTCTAGACCATTTTGAGATATTTGGTTTCATTTTTGTTTTAATTTTGGGTTGGCAGCTGGGAGTAAATCGGCATTTGGCTCTGGTTTGTAGCACCTTCTCATGTATTGGCAGCACAGCTCCTGTGGAGTCGGTGGGAAGAGTTTCCTGCTGAGCCCTTGGCGTCGCTTGTCCCTTGGCCTTCTGCTGGTCTTTGCCAACTCAAATCCCCGGGCGGGCTCGTGCTGTTCCCCCTTCTCCACGCCGCAGGGTTGCGGGAGGCAGCAGCAAGAGAATGTGTCTGTATTGGGTTTGGCTGGGCAGGAGTTGGTGTCCCCAGAGCTTGATAAGACACCGGTGTTGTGGCTGCTGCTGAGCAGGGCTGGCCCAGCACCAGGGGGATGGGGTGGACAAGATCTTGGGAGGGGACACAGTCAGGACAGCTGACCGAAACTGTCCCGAGAGCTATTCCAGAGCATCTGACGGCAGCTCAGGTATAAAAGCTGGAGGAGAAGGGGAGGAGGGGGGACATTCGTGTCAGAAGACGTTTGTCTCCCGAGCAACCGCTACGCGTGTCCGAGCCCTGCTTCCTGGGAGAGGCCGAACATCGCCTGCTGTGGGAAGTAGTGGTTAAAATATATATATATATCTCTATATACCTCGCTTTGCTTTGCATGCGCGGCTTTGCTTTCTAATTTTCCTGTTAAACTGCCTTTATCATACCCCGTGAGTTGATTCCATTTTATTCTCTTCCCCCTTTGTTGTTGAGGGAGGGATGTGTAGTGGTGGGGGGGAGAGTGATAGAGCAACTTGGTGGGTACCTGGCACTTAGCCAGGGTTAACCCACCACAATGTCTTAAGGCGACAAGAACGGTGAGAAGTGGAAGTTTAAGCAGGAAAA
Source organism: Todus mexicanus (assembly GCA_013389965.1). Lineage (NCBI taxonomy): Eukaryota > Metazoa > Chordata > Aves > Coraciiformes > Todidae > Todus > Todus mexicanus. The sequence continues at coordinate 22,378 of WEIS01029118.1, read as the reverse complement.
GAAATAGCGTATTTGTAACGTCGCGTGGTCGCAGTGGTTGGGAAGGGCGAGGAAGCGGCTGCTCCTTGCCGATGGCACTTGGCAGGATTTGGAGTAAAAACGAAGACGATGATTCTTGTCAATCCAATTTTGCAGCTGGTTTGTTGCTCTTGGACCCGTCTCTTTGCCCGTTGACTTAATTTCTGCTGGAATCGTTGCGTAAAGATGTACTTCTATCTCCAAGAACCCTTGTGGCTGGGGATTTATTAACAACTGGATCTTCCAACAGCCAGTTTGGAGGCTGAAGAGTTGAAAAGCTCCAGAAGTCATCTCGGCTTTACTTTCCGAAATGACTGTGCGCTCAGCAGGGGCTGATGTTCAGCGGCTTTAAAATGAATGAGCAATTTCCTTGCCCAGTGCAAATCTGTCGAGCATCTCTCCAGCGTTTCTATCTTGTGGTGAATCCATTTTAGGAGTAATTTCTCCATCAAAAGTGAGCGATTGAACCAGCAGCAAGGAGCAGTTGATAAAACTGTCCCCAAATTGCCCCCAAACTTGTGGATTTGTTCCCTGCAAGCCAAGTTTGGCCACTTCTCATTTTATTTAATGTTTATTTCCCCTTTGAGTTTATGTTTATACGTTTGCTGAGCAAAGAAGCCCTTGGTATGAACAACCCCAGTGAAAATTATTCATCATAATGGGAATAAAATACGAGATATATCCACATACACATCATAAACTTCATGTTTTATGCAAAAGACAAGGGGATGAAAAGGAAAAAAAGGTTCCCTGACGAAAACAAAATCCAGAAAGTGGAAATGAATCATTTCAACTCTCCTCTGAATCAAAAATATCTGCAAGATTCTTGTCTCAAGCCATTGGTATTCTGACAGAATCTGACCCTGCCCCTTTCTGCGCAGCTCTAGACCTTTCCAGGTTGTGAAAAACATCTCGGTGTGATCAGTGTCTTCTTCTCCAGACTTCCTCAGGCTTCCAAAATCTCTCCGAGAGACGTCACCTCGGGCCTTGGAAGAAATCACAGTGAAGGCTTTTGGCACATACGGTTGCTTAACGGCAATCAAAGTCTGGCTGAGCTCAGAAATCCTTCTCGAGAGCCCTGTTACGATGAGCTGGGTGGTGGAGTGGACGCCGAAGACCATCGTGCAGAGGGATGCGGGTGCTGGGGATGAATCGAGGCTGAGCAGAAATGCCCAGATCTGAGCTAAAGGTGCCTCATGGAAGTACAAGCTCCTCAAGTTGAAACCAGCATTTTTTTTTTTACTGGGTTCTTGTATTGAATACCCCTCTGGATATTCAACTGGAAGTGCCAGAGAAGATGAAATTAAAGGTGGGAGGAGGAAAGTCTAAGACTGGTTTGTTTTCCTGTGGGGTGGGATGCGCCGGGAGATCCCAGCAAGGAAGCGCTTGCCAATGTTGGACTGAAGGGCTTAGGAGAAAACCCAGCTCTGCCCCATTTCTGCATCTTCTCCACCTGCCCAGCACGTGGTGGGTTGGACAGGCAGCGAGAAAGCTGGTGACCAGCCAAACCTCCCTTCTGTTCAGACACAAATCACAGTGGAGCTCATGAAACGAAGCCAAAGCTTTTGCTCTCGGGCTCTCCCAAGGATGGCAAACGAGTGGCGCAGCAAGAGACGGTAAAACAGAGCGGGGGAAAAAAGCCGGCACGTCACAAACCGGGGTGAGGACGCTGGATGGTTTGAGCGCTGGAGCAACCCCGGTGAGGGAAGAGGGATGGTGACACCCTTGTGAGCGGCCGACGGAGCCAGGGAGCCGCTTAGGTGAGGGTGTTGGAGTAGAAGCTGAAGCTTTCGGATACCGTCTTGGAGTCGCTGCGGGAGGAGCCGTTGGAGGTCATGTCTACGGAGAGCCGCTTGGCCTTGCTGCTCTCCTCCAGCTCCTCTTCGGCCGCGCCAACTGCGGAGGACACAGTGGTTTCTATCCGGCTGACCTTGTACATGCTGCTCTGCGTCTGCAGGTACCTGGCTGACTTCATTTCCAGGCCCTCGTACTCGCCGGCGCTGACGAACGGGCACCACCGGAATGCGTGTTTGAACCCCACACGGAACCTGGGGGGACGGAAGAGATGGGGAGAGGTGGCGGTGAGGGACGTGGAGGACACAGAAGGACCTTGCTAGGAGTGGGAAGACAGAGCGAAGCACTGCTAGACAACAACAAAAACGCTGCTTTTCACTAAGGGGAGGGAAAAACTCACTGATAAATCCCAGTTAGGAGTTGGGACTGGTTTGATACCTGCCCTCAAATCCCACAGGAATAACTCATTTAGGTGAGAATTGTGTTGTCCCTGCATCTGCTGGAAGCAGCCCCTGGCAGAGGATGGGACAGAACCATCCTGGAGAAACTCTCCATCCATACTCTCCTCAATCAGACCCCTCTGTAGCTCCCGCTCTTCCCCTCCCTGTTAGAATCATGGAATCATTTGGGCTGGAAGAGACTCATTGAGTCCAACTGTTAACCCAGCGCTGCCAGGGCACCACTAACCCATGTCCCTCAGCACCACATCTCCACGGCTTTTAAATGTAGCCTCAAGATGCTGCCAAAAGTCACTCAAAACCCACCTGTCGTTGAGGCAGCAGTAGATGATGGGGTTGTACATGGTGGAGCTCATGGCCAGCCACATGATAGCCAGGTAGACCTGCTGGATGAACTTCTGCAGGTACCACTCGGGGTTAAAATACTGCAGGGTGAAGTAGATGTGGTAGGGCAGCCAGCACAGCGCGAACGTGCACACCACGATGATCATCATCTTCACTACCTGCGGGGAGAAAGGAGGGCAGGGAAGCAAAGTCTTTTGTTGGAGGGTGTCACCCTCCAGAAGAGGCCACCTCGTTTAGCCTTGGAGACCTTTCCAACCAGGAACACGTGGGTGACATCTTGGTTAAATCATGTGTGTTCACGGAGAACACCCATCTGGAGGGCACTCCGCTCTGTTAGCAACAACCACAACTGGTTTCCACCCCTAATGAAGTGGTTTTGGCAGTGATTAGTTGGGACTGAGCATAAATTAAGGCTCCTAGCATGTTTGGAGCTCCTTACCTTCCGCTTGGCCGAGACCTGCTCGTGGTAACGATCAGAGGAGTCACCGGGGATCTCGCTCGCCCAGAGGGTGATGCCGACCACGGTGTAGGCACAGCCGATCACCAGAAGCGGCAAGAAGTAGATCAGGATGGTCATGCAGAAGTGGTACCTGGAAAAAACGACGGTCGGTGAGTGCATCCTCTACCTAGTCAGACCTTTTCTTGCAAACCGAGCTCGGAGGCAGAGAGCTTCCCAGGGCCAAGGACAATTTGGCACAATTCCTGCAGACACGTTGCCTGCAGAGCTTAGGCTGGGAAGGGCTCCTGACCTTCACCCCAATCTTTTCCAAGCCTCCGCTGCCAGCTTTTGGCACGTGGCACCTTCCTGGGACGGGATGTAGAGGCCAGTGAAGAGCCCTCAAGGAGGTTTAGTAAAACTTTGCTGTGAATTCAGCGGCTGGGTCAGTTCTCTGGGCTGCTGGAAGGGGCAGGATCTTTGTGTCTGTTTGTAAAAGGTATAAAGAAGTCCAAAATCAAATGACAGGGTCTGGATTAAACTCTTAGCACAGGCTTGAAACTGTTTTGCCATGAAGTTGGTGGAGCTGTGGCCAGTTGCAAGAGCCGCTGGGATCGCAGTGGGTGCGGGGAAGGGTTGGTGTTAAAGAGCAGCTGGTTGAAAAAGGAAGAAAATTATTCTGCTTTTAATAAACAGGATGGGGTCAGGCGGCTTGAAGGTGCAGGTTCCTTCCTACCGTCCGAGCTTACAAAAATCTTTCTGCCCTGCTGAAAGATGAGCAATGGTGGTATAGAAACGTGGGTGGATTGTAAAGCATCATGCCAGGTCGTAGAATCACAGATTGGTTTGGGTTGAAAGGACCTTTGGAGGCTCATCCAGTCCAACCCCCCTGCAGGGAGCAGGGTCATCAGCAACCAGAGCAGGTTGCTCAGAGCCCCCAACAACCTCCCCTGCAATGGGGACAGGGATGGGGCAGCCACCACCTCTCGGGGCAACCTGGGCCAGGCTCTCCCCACCCTCAGCACCAACAAGTTCTCCCTTCTCTCCACTCTCAATCTCCCTCTGGCAGTTCCAACCCATCCCCCCTTGTCCTGTCCCCACAGGCCCTGCTCCAAAGTCTGTCCCCATCTTTCTGCCAGGCCCCTTGAAGCCCTGCAAGCCCCCCAGAAGGGCTGCGCGGAGCCTTCTCTTCTCCAGGCTGACCCCCCCCAGCTCTCCCAGCCTGGCCTCCCTGCAGAGCTCTGGTCCCAAGGTAGTTTCCTCCCTGGGGTCTCTGTGCATTTTCGGGGAGCGTGAGCATCTCGAATCCAAGATGCTGCCACAGTTGAAGGCAGTTCAGGCCCCGTAGCCACGCTCCGCTCTTGCTCGTCCTCCCAGGAGCTCTGATTGAATAATATCTCCAACGTGTAACGAATGGCTCAGGCTTGTGCCTGGTGCAACTCCCACAGGGAATAAGCTCGGCCCTGGCCACGCCATCCCCTCCTCATTTGGTACCTGCAATCTTATTTGGCCTCCTCTCCGCCCGGCGCTAATCGCATTTGTGCTGGATTTTCTAGGGCTGGTTTCTATTTTGCTAATTAAAGAGGCGTCTCTGTGGCTCCGCCATGAAGATTTCGTTGCGGCTCCCGTGTAACGCAGGGGCTTCGACCAGCTGCAGACAGCCGAGAGCGGTGCAGGAACGCCCCAGAGGAGCTGTCAGATAACGTCAGCAAGATGAACCCTGATTTTCAGACCAGAGTAAGGACAGGAATTTCCAGAAGAGCTCTGGTACATGGGTTTTTTTTTTGACCGTGGGTGCTGAAATCGGTCTCCATGTGAGATCATCCTGGTGTTAGTCCATCTACGAGATCAGAGCACTTAGANTTTTGTAATGTAAAGGTCTTGATGTGGGGATTTAGGGTCTTCTAGGGGCTGGAGGAGCCTGTAGGATTTCTGGGACAGAGATGCTGGAGGAGGGAGCTGCCACCTTCTTTCGATGGTCGCCACGGGGCTGTTATTGCCCGGAGAAGCCCCATGAGCAGAGCGGCTTTTCCCTTTCCCTTAGCAAAACAAAGTGGCAGCTAATGAAATTGAAATAGATCGACCATCTATCCCGAAACCAAAGGCGGCAGAGGGAAGCAAGCCGTGGTTAACGGCAGCGAGCGGCAATTGCCGGATCGATTCCAGCTGAATTGCTGGCTCCTGTTTCAGACGTATCTCGCCTGCACCGAGCTCTTTCTCCATTCCCCCATACTGGGGAGGGCTGAAAACAGGCACGTTTTCCCTGTGGAAAACCCATCCTGTGCACATCCCGGTCTCTGGTACCCTCAGCACGCCGGGGTTGTGCCTTCTGGGCTCTGTTTTCTACCGTGGTGTTGGCAGAATTCCCCTATTTTCACTACGAACTGAAAAAATAATATTCTTTTTGATGATGGCTTTGCAAAGGAGCCGGCAGCCGCCGGCACCTTCCTTAAATAACTGCCCCAAGGCCACATGAGCAGGGGAGGGGGTTTGACAGTGACCCAGCCACCTGTCCCTGCAAAGTTATTTTGGGGCAGTAAAAGCACATCTCCGGCGCTGCCGGGCTCTGCGAGTGGGTTTGCCTGGTTTGGAGAGACGCTGGTGAGCTGCGAGTTATTTTCAATCCCCACCGAATTATTTGGGGTTTGGTTATTTAAAAGCTTCTGCTCAGCACCTGCTCTCCTGGCTGCCCTCGTCTGTCTGCGGAGCCCCTGGCTCACCGAAGAGCGCGGGATGCTCCGGCTTTGAAGCGGCGCCCGGCTTCCAGTGGCCGATCAGTCAGAGGTTAATGGTGGCATTTTTCTCTTGAATTAGCCATTTGAAAAAGCGATGGCCCCAGCGTGCAGCAGAATAATCTGTCCAAGTCTGCTGAAGAGCAGCTGAGGGACCTGGGAGTGTTGAGCCTGGAGCAAAGGAGGCTCAGGGGAGACCTTCTGGCTCTGCACAACTCCCTGAAATTCAGGAGCTTGGAGCCAGGGGGGGTCGGGCTCTGCTGCCAAGGAACAAGCGCCAGGACAAGAGGAACCCGTCTCAAGTTGCCCCAACCAGGGGAGGTTGAGGTTGGAGCTGAGGAACAATTTCTTGGGCACTGCCAAGGGTTGCCCAGGCGTGTCCCAGGCTGCCCAGGGCAGGGGTGGAGTCCCCCTGATCCCTGGAGGGGTTTCCAAGCCGTGGAGATGTGGTGCTGAGGGACACGGGGCAGTGGTGCCCTGGCAGTGCTGGGGGAATGGTTGGACTCAATGATCTGGAAGGTCTCTTCCAACCTAAATGGTTCTATGATTCTACAATGTCAGGCCCTGAGCTTGTGCTGGTTGCTGCCTCAGTTTGAGGGGACTCAGCCCCATCCTGCCCCTGTGGGCTGTCTAAGCTGGTGGCATTTCTTCGAGCAGGGTGTATTTATCATCGAGTGGTGGTGGAAGGTCATAGGCTGGACCTCTAAGAGGTCTTTTCCAGCCTTAATTATTCTATGATTCTATGATCATGGTGACCCAGGAATAATTAAGGTTGGAAACCACCTCTGGACATCAGCTGGGCCAGCCCCAGCTTAGTTCTTGCCATACTTGCCTTGCAATGCAGATAAATAAGATGCTAATAAGTGATCCTGTCCAGCTCTGAAACCCGCCGCTCGCTGCCTACTGGCAAACGAATCTGCTTTGTCCCACAGAGAGAACTTCACCAGGCTCAAGCTGCCTTTAGACACCTCCCTGTGTGTGTCCGTGTCCCCTGCTTTGGCTCCGGCACAATTTCACAGCCCTAATTCTTCGCTCTGCGGGACTGGAGATCACAAGAGCCTTTCCCCGCTCCGCTCTTTTTTTGACTCAACACATGACATTTAATTCGCTGCGTGAACCGTGGACTTCAAAGAGCAAAACCCGGAGGACCCGCTGCGCTGCGGGGTTGCCCGGACCCTTTGGAAATGCCAGATTTAATTAACTGGCACCTTGATGGGAAGCAAAATGATTCCTGCGGAGCCCTGCTAGCCCAGCATTTGCCTCCCGGCCTGAGCTGATACCATAGAGCCTCTTTTTGTCGCTTGGTTTTTAATTTGAGTGAATTTGGGGGTGTTTGGACTCAATAAATCCCAAACTGTTTTCTTTCCTGCTATTGTCTGACCAAGGCACCCCAGTAAAACCAGCCCTGGCCCTCACTAGCGTAGGGGGGATGTCCCCATCCCAAGGAGCTTTGAGCTGTTCCCATGTTTTTGTCTATACAGTGACTTGTCCCCGCTGTTCAACTCACGTTTTTCCGTACACGTTGGTGCTGTGCTCCGGCCACTCCACCAGACACACCAACCGACCCGGCAGTTCCTCCATCACCGAATAGTAACCCTGGGGAAAAGCCAGCAGGAAAGCCAGGAGCCAGATGATGCCGATGACCACCTTGGTGGCAGTGGCCGAGAGCCGGGGCTGCAGCGGGTGGATGATCGCCATGTACCTGCAAGGAAGGGAGAAGAGAAATCGCATCTGGAAAGCCCCAAGTGGTGCAGCCTCTGGGGCTGGTTTCGGTCTCCCGTGCGTAGGAGTCATGCTTTATTTTATAGAGTCATAGACCTGGTTTGGGTTGTACCAACTCAAGGGCTTCTGCGGCAGTGAAGTGCTTTAAACCGGTGAGGGACGTCCTTCAAAATGCACTGGCGGAAAGGAGGGCAGAGATGGTAAGGGCTGGAACCCCTCTGCTGGGAGGCCAGGCTGGGAGAGCTGGGGGGGTTCAGCCTGGAGAAGAGAAGGCTCCGTGGAGACCTTCTGGGGGCCTTGCAGGGCTTCAAGGGGCCTGGCAGAAAGATGGGGACAGACTTTGGAGCAGGGCCTGTGGGGACAGGACAAGGGGGATGGGTTGGAACTGCCAGAGGGAGATTGAGAGTGGAGAGAAGGGAGAACTTGTTGGTGCTGAGGGTGGGGAGAGCCTGGCCCAGGTTGCCCCGAGAGGTGGTCGCTGCCCCATCCCTGTCCCCATTGCAGGGGAGGTTGTTGGGGGTTCTGAGCAACCTGCTCTGGTTGCAGATAACCCTGCTCCCTGCAGGGGGTTGGACTCGATGATCTTTAAGGTCCTGTCCCACCCAAACCAGTCTGGGATTCCACTCTATGATTCTATGATCCCCCCGGCGAGGCTGCAGCCAAACCTCCATCAGTCACTTCTTAGCAGGCAAGAAAAACGACCCGTCAACCATCACTTTGCCTTTCAGCACAAAACCCTGGCCCGTCTATTTATTTTCTCCTTTGTCCCAACGAGTTTGCCTTCAAATGGAACCGCAGAGCGCGGGGTGCAGCTGCAACACCCCTGGGGGGGCCGTGAGGTGCTGGCTGATGTTTGGCCCCGTGAGCGGTTTTGCAGCGCTGGCAACAAAAGGGATCGATCAGAGCTGAAGTGCCGGGAAGCCGCTGCCCTCCTGGGCTCGGCCACACGAGTCCCAGCGAGGAGCAGGCTCTCGAAAGCAAAGCTAATGAGCTTAGCAGCTCAAACTTCTCCTCACAAAGCGCCTCTGTGGCCCCCCTCTGCCCGGCTCCTGAAGATGCTGTGGCCTAGTTGAGAGATTGATTTTTTTTCTCTTCAGTCCAAGAGGATGGTTTTCCTGGCCAGAACCTCCCCCCCACCCAGGGTGTTGGGGTTGGTTGGCTGGGAGCGGTCGTTGGTGGGAGGTGAGGAAGAGGAGCACGTCCCCACCTGAGCATCCTGACAAACCACCACGGGGGGCTTCGAGTCCTGATTTTTCATAGGGATTTGGCTCTTGGGCGAGTGTTTAAGGGGAGGTTTCCTGCGTTAGGGGAAGGGTTTGTTCCCTACGTGAGCAGTGGGGACGAGCCCACTTGCCTGCAGAAGATGTTGGGTTAGGAAGACTTAATGATACCTGTTCCTCATCCTAAACGGATCTGCTGCCTCTCTCCTGGGATGGCAGCACCGCGTTCCGGTGCAAACCAGCATCAGGGTTCCCAGCTCCGTGCAGGACGTGACCCGTTGCCCCTTTCCCACCACGCCGAATGTTTTAAATCCTCAGTGAGCTGAGGGATCTTCGATGATGTTGGTGAATCCGTTGGCTGTGGTTTCAATATTTTAGTGTGTTTAGGGGGGGGTTGCCATGACGATACAACAGCATCGGAGAACAAGGTTGGAGCAGGGGAGCTCCGAGCGGATCGGTTATTAAATAGATACAGGCAGCGTAGCCATCTATTAATTGCATCTGGAAATCTGGCGTCTGCCTGGATAACTAATATCGCACGATTGTTTCCACCCTCATGGAGATGAGATTAATATAATAGCAAAAATTTATGAAGCGTCTTTCATCCCAGAGTTTCCTTATCTGCTTCATTAAGCAATAAGGATACGACAGATAAGAGATGAGTAACCACGAGGGTGCAGAGCTTGTGCTGGACGGTTTATTGCACAACGGACCCAAGGGCAGAATCAGTCCCCGGGGTGGTTTGCAACCAAGTTAGGGCAGATGCCCTGGATTGAGGTGGGTCAAATACCTCCAGCACGGCTCCAGGTCCTTCCTACCCAAGAAAGGAAAAGCTTCTCTGTAGGGAAAATACGACCTTTTTGCTTCCTGTGAGGATCACATCACGATGATGGGGATGCAAATCCGCTGTCCCTCTCGAGCAGGTTTGCGTAGCGAAGCTCGGCCTCGTTGTGCCAGCCCCGGATACCTCGTATCTGGATGGTGGCCGAGGAGACCGGCTGAGCCCCGCGGGCTTGAAACGCGACACGGGACGAAGGCGCCGCGAGCAGCTGCTTCCTCCTATTTATTGCTTTGACATAAACCAGCGTCCATGCGAAGCGAGGGATGGACAGCGCATCCTGCCCCGAGCCCTGAGTGATGCTCAGTGCTTGGAGAACAGTCTCCAGCAAGCAGGAGGCAGACGGTTTCTCACCAGCGTTTCCCCACAGAACCAGAGCACGGTGTCTTTTTTTTTTTTTTGAGGCTCTGCGGATCCTGGCACCTGCATGACCTTGTAGAATCGTAAAATCGAATCATAGAATCGTTTGGGTTTGAAAAGACCTTTCAGATCATTTGAGTCCACCCGTTCCCCCGGCACTGCCAGGGCACCACTGCCGCGTGTCCCTCAGCACCACATCTCCACGGCTTGGAAACCCCTCCAGGGAGCAGGGGGACTCCACCCCTGCCCCGGGCAGCCTGGGCCAGGCCTGGGCAACCCTTGACAGTGCCCAAGAAATTGTTCCTCAGCTCCAACCTAAACCTCCCCTGGCTGGGGCAACTTGAGGCCGGTTCCTCTTGTCCTGGTGCTTGTTCCTTGGCAGCAGAGCCCGACCCCCCCTGGCTCCAAGCTCCTGAATGAACTTCAGGGAGTTGTGGAGAGCCAGAAGGTCTCCCCTGAGCCTCCTTTGCTCCAGGCTCAACACCCCCAGGTCCCTCAGCCGCTCCTCCCCAGCCTCCTGCTCTAGCCCCTTGCCCAGCTCCGTTGCCCTTCTCTGGCCACGCTCCAGCCCCTCCAGGTCCTGCTGGGAGGGAGGGGCCCAAAGCTGAGCCCAGGATTAGCGTATTATCAACCAATTAGTCCCGGCACTGGTTTATAGCTGGAGAGTGAAAGAGGGCAACAAAAACATCAAATTAAATTCAGGGCTGAGGTGACCCATGAGACCTGGCGCACTCAGTGCTTGGGTGGTTCCCACTGGGCCATTGGGGAATTAAGGATAAATTAAAGAGCAAATTAAGCAAGACATCAAAATAAACCAAATGTCTCACCAGAGACCCTCAAACTCTTACGGTGGCTTGTGGCAGTGCCCAGCCAGCGGATGAGCAGCGTGATCACCCAAAAGCTTCTCTACAACCTGAGTCTCCCGTGTCTCTCAGCCACCACACTGTCAGTAACTCACATTAGTTCTATATTTATTGCCCCAGGAATTTCAGGCCTGGAAGGAAACAAAGAGGGGGAAGGGTGCAAGACGCCACCACGGGGCTGCCAACCCTAAACCCCCCTGGCTCCTTTCACCTCCCTCTCACTCTTCCACCTCCCAAATTACAGAGCAAGATCACACAGCGCCGGGCTCAGATCAAAGTCCCGCTTTAAAAGCCCAGAAATCCATTAAGCCGAGCTTAAAAAAAACCCCAACCCCCAACCCTGGTGCTATATTAGGGTGTAAATGACTAATTAATCTGTCTGCGCGCTGATGTAATTTGGCCTCTCCGGAGGGTTTCTTTCTGCACTAATCACCTCTCAGGGAAGACTTGGGGGTCGCTGAGCTGGCAAATATATTCCTGATAATTCAGGTGCTTTGGCCGAGCCGGGAGTTCAAGCTTACGAGCAGTAAATAATTTTCCGAGCCAGTTTTTCTGCTGCAAATAATCTGGGTTTGGGGAGCTTTTAACAGATCTTGGCTGCTGAGAAGCAAATTTAGGAGGCGAATGAAGCTTCGCGGGTTGGACATTTTTTCCCCCAGCTCCTGCTGGCAAATGGTTGGATCTTAAAACCCCCAAATATCATTTGATAACCCATTTGGAAATTAAAAAGGGGATCTAAAAGTGATCCCAGTTGGGTCACTGCTGGGCGAGCAGCGTTGGCGCTGGTGGAGCTCGGAGAGGGGACTTTTTTAATGAGCAAAAGCAGCAATTGGTGCAGGAATTGCTGGGGATTTGTCCTACCCTACATCATTTTTATCACTGCTTTAGAGCTGAGGAGTCAGCAGAGAGAGGGAAAGCTCGTGGTATTAACTAACCCAAGTCTGTCTGTGACCCAAGCTCGTTGCAGGGCTCTTGCCTTTCGCGGCAGGATTTCGTCGGTCTCGGATGGTTTTGGCTTCGCTCACGTAACGTTTTGAGCTCAGAGATGGTTTTTATGTCTGATTCTTCACCTTCGCGGCTGTCCGTCATCATGGAACCATCCCGAGGTTGCGAAGGGCGTGGGTGGGTGGTGGGGCTCAGAAAGGACTCCAGGTCCCAGGAGAGAGGAGGCGTCGACAGGTCATCTAAAGATGCTCCATCCCCTGCACCGCAGATGGTGCAGCTGAGCGATGGCCAGAGCTTGAGGGTTGTTTCTCTAAACGTGGCTACAAATGAGCTCGGGCTCCCCATGGGCACCACTGGGCTCGCTTTTCCTGGAAGACTGGGCAAAACCCAGGATTTTCTGCCTTATTTCTTTCAAGTGAATTGATTCACAAAGAGACTTGGAAGCCGGAAAGGGATTTGGGATGTGTTCTGGCACCGCTACGCTCCGAAACGAAGGACAGGGCAACTTGGCTCGTGCCAAAGCGAGCGGCTTGGCCCCTGCTTCTGCAGGATGCTGAGAAGCAACATCATGGCTTTTTCCTGAGCAGCCCTTACCAGCTGCCAGCCTTGACTCCTGCATTTCCTGCTATTGTTGCAGGCTTCGGAAGAACGCCCGCTATAGGATTAACTTCTTGTTTGTGTTTTCCCAGAGCGGTTGTGCCCAGGCTGAAATAAGGTCCTGCTGGAAGAGCGGATGGACTTGCTTCAAGCGCAACCCTTTGTTTTCTTGGCCCCCCCCAAAAAAAGCCCATCAAACCCACTTCCCTACTTGTTCTCTCAACAACTCTGTTACAGCTCCGCCGAGTGTTTCCAAAGCGGTTTCATACCCTCCGGCGAGGATGTTCTGGCAGCTGCTCGTAGAAAGCACAAGCGGAGATGATTTAGGGGAACAATCTGCAGCCTGATGCTCCTCCGAGCCTCCCCAACTCTGGATCCAGCCGCTTAATACACTCCGGGAACACGAGGCACCTTCAGTTCTGCTTTGCTGCCTTTTCCTGAACATCGGAACTGCAGATTGATCTCAGATTTGTCCTGGCTGCGAATATAACCCTCTGTGTGTGTGTGTGTTTATAGATATATATGAAATAGCATTTTGCTGAGTCTACCTGGCTCTGCTGCTCTCAATTCAGACGCTTGCTTTGCTTGTTCCCACGCAGCTTTTTGCTGCTTTGCCAGGACAAATTCTTCCCTTTTAGGTTCCTGGAACAAGTTCCTGCATTTCATACATTTAAGTGACTATTGTCAGGTCTCAGACACAGGAAAACAAGTCGTTTTGGTGTGGTTTAACCGGCACAGTGCTGCTTGCCCGGAGGGGTTTTGCTGCCCTCACCTTCCCAGTTTCCCACCTCGCTGGAAGTTTGGGGCCAAGAAATGCAGCAGGTAGCTCTGGAAAGAGGTGCAGCCTCTCTTAAGGCTTTGCAGACGCACAAGGAAAGCTGGAAATGCTGATTCTCCCCTAAAAAATTCAGCCCCAGGCTCCCAAACCTGCCTTTGCTCCCTGTTTTACACACGCTCCTCCAGCTTCCTCAGGCAGATTTGCTTTTCTGGTTATTCCAGGGTGCAGAGCGAAGGCTGAAACCCAAACCAGTAAATAAAAAATAATCCTCTCTCTCATTCGGCTTGACCTGGAAGGGGCTTTGCTGGCTGATCCCCAGCATCCTCCAAACGCAGATGGCTCCTGAAACAGAGCCAGCGACACCATCGGGTGGTGGCATCCTCCCTTTGATTGATCAGCGCCTTCACTCTTCTCAAATCTCCGGCACGAGAGCTCGGCTACGTCCCATCGATCGTGGGAAGAGGGTCTTGTGACCGCTCTAGAGCCAAACAAAACCTGAGCGTGTTTTGCACGGCTGGAGAGCATCGTCCATCGCAGGCTCTGCCTCCCGAGCTGTCGGCGCGCGGGTTGTGGCAGCACCATCATTTCTCGCAGGGAAATCTCGGTGCCAGTTTGCGCAGCACTTTGACAGCGGCTCCTAAACGTGCTGGCACAGGGCGCTGCAAATCTCCCCCCCCTCTCCTCGTATCCTCAGCCAAAACGTCTTTTACTCGCGGGGAAGAAGGACCGAAAAGAGGCGTTGCAGAGCTGAGCTGTCTCCGGGAAAGATGTTGTGTTGGAAAAAAAAATCTGTTGCGCTCGAAACGCCAGCAAAGCTGCTCGAGAGCCTCCATTTGTCTCCAGTGCTGGCATGAAAATGCCATCAAATTAAAGACTTCTTGGGGGAGGAGAGGAGAGGAAAAGAGAGGAGAGGAAAAGAGGAGAGGAGGGNGAGAGGAGAGGAGCTGCGCTTGGTACGTGGATGTTTTGTGTCCCTCGACCCCAGAGCATCCCCACCGTGGTGTCCCCCTCGTGCCATCGCACGGCTGAACTTTTGATCGTGGTACAACACAAGCAGGGTCCGGCTCTGCTGGTAGTCACCAGCCATCGGAAACCAGGCAGTGGAAAAACCCACGGCTAAGCTGTGCTGGCTGCAGCCGAGCGAGAGACACCCCTGGCACCTACTGCTCTCCCTTGACCCCCACTCATCAAATCAAGGCGGGTTTGCACACTCGCCAAGTTCACGATGCCGTTCCCAAGCCCGAGCTTCTCTCCAGAGCTCTTCAGACAGTTCCCACCCCGGATCGAGCGACTCAAACCAGCTCCTGCAGCGCAGCAGAGGCAGGTCCGACGCAGGCATGGATTTGCTGTCGTGAGGTGATGCCATTTTGTGCTAAATAGCGAGTTTGCTTTTCAGCGGGAAGGTTGGGAAAGGAACGAGCGGCTCTGCGGAGGAGCTGGGAAGGGAGAGGCGCTACAAACACACACCCAAGACACGCTACCGACGCTCGCGGGGGTTCCAAAGCTTTTCTCCAGCTCCTCTCGCAGAGCTGACAAAGGATTCTCAAAGCCTCCTGCAAGCAGGGTGGGGAGAGGGCTTGTTTCTAGCTCTCTTCTACCGAAACGAGCTTCGTTTGAATCGCAACGTTCTCCCAGGAGCAGAGCACAGCTCCCAGGTGGAGGCAGCGCTGGGTGCCGGGGAGGGTTTGGGGGTCGGACGCTCCGAACTCACCTGTCCAGGGCGATGGCCGTCATGGAGTAGATGCTGGCAAAGACGGCGGCGATGGGGAAGAAGTTGTGGAACTTGCAGTAGAGCAGCCCGTAGTACCACTCGTTGTGGATGGCGTAGGTGAAGTTCACCACCGTGTTGAAGGCGGCCATGGAGGCTTCGGCGAAAGCCAGGTTCACCAAGAAGTAGTTGGTGACGGTGCGCATCCGCTTGTGAGCCAGGATGATCCACATCACCACCACGTTCCCCACCACCGACACCACCACGATGAGGGCGTAGGCGACGGCCCACAGAGCCACCTGCCACGGCGGCTGCACGAACTGGTTGGTGAAGGACTCGTTGAGGGAGGCGTTGAGCAGCCACTGGTGCTCCAGCTCCGCTTCCAGCGGCAGGGAGTTATCCATCGTGCCACGGAGCAGCGGGGTCGGGCACGCGGCTCCCTCCGGCTTTAGGGTGCACGGGTGCGTTGGAGTGCAGCTCCCTCCAGCTTTAGGGTGCAGGCTTTTTGGGGTGCATGGCTGCTTTAGGGCACAGGTATCTCCCAGCTCAGGGGATAAGTGGTTTGAGGTGCACCCTGGAGGTTTTGGTTCAGGGTGTAGGTTGCTCCTGCTTCAGGGTGTGGCCAGTTTGGGGGTGTAGGATCGTGCTGGTTCAGGGTGCAGTTGGTTTGGGGTGCGTGGCTGGTTTGGGGCGCGGGTCCCTCCTGTCTCGGGGTGCAGCTGGAGCAGGGTTCTCAGCCATGTCAAGGCACACGGCCAGTTCAGGGCGTGGGTACCTCCCAGTTTGGGCACAGCTGGACTGGGATGCACGGCTGGTTCAGGGTGTGGGTCCCTCCGGGCTTGGCTGCAGATTCCTCCCGATTCAGGGCGCAGCCGGTTTGGGGTGTGGGTCTCTCCTGCTTCAGCACCAGGGAGGGATGAGAGTCCTTCCGGCTTTGGGTGCAGCCGGGTCACGATGTGGGGGGCTTCTGGTTCAGGACCAGAGCAAGATGTGGGATGCAGGATGTGGGATGCGGGATGCAGGTGCCTCCCAGTCCAGGACCGCTTCAGGGTGCTGCCAGTTCAGGATGCGGGTCCCTCGGGGTTTGGGGCGCAGCCAGATCAAGGTGCGGGTCCCTCTCAGGTCAGGATGAGAGCACAATGCGGGACGCAGGTTCCGACTGGTTCAGGACCGGTGAGGGATGCGGGTCCCTCCCGGCTCAGGACCGGAGCAGGATGCGGGTCGCTGCCGGTGCGGGGTGCGGGTCTCTCCCGGTTCGAGATGCAGCCGGATCGAGGTGCGGGTCCCTCCCGATTCAGGACCGGAGCAGGATGCGGGGCGCTCCCGGTGCGGGTCCTTCGCAGTGCAGGGTGCGGATCCCTCCCAGTTCGGGATGCGGGTCTCTCCCGGTCCGGGATGTGGATCCCTCCCGGTTCAGGACCGGAGCAGGATGTGGATCCCTCCCGGTGCAGCGTGCGGGTCCCTCNCTCACCCTCCCCATTTTCAACCCTCCTCATCCTCCCTCCAGCCTCTACCCTCAAAATCTTCCCGTGCTTTGCATCCTTCTTGGGGGGCCAAACACGCCCTAAAACGCCGCCGCGTGCTGGTAATTGTAAAGCTTCTATATGTTAGACATTGTATGATTTTTATATTCTCCAGCTTTGCAATCTCCCAGCCGTGGGACCGCTCCACAAGGGTTTTACGGTGCGGTGGGTGACTGCTTTGCAGCCTCGACGAGCAAAGCAAATGTTGGATNCGGTGAGGGATGCGGGTCCCTCCCGGCTCAGGACCGGAGCAGGATGCGGGTCGCTGCCGGTGCGGGGTGCGGGTCTCTCCCGGTTCGAGATGCAGCCGGATCGAGGTGCGGGTCCCTCCCGATTCAGGACCGGAGCAGGATGCGGGGCGCTCCCGGTGCGGGTCCTTCGCAGTGCAGGGTGCGGATCCCTCCCAGTTCGGGATGCGGGTCTCTCCCGGTCCGGGATGTGGATCCCCCCCGGTTCAGGACCGGAGCAGGATGTGGATCCCTCCCGGTGCAGCGTGCGGGTCCCTCCCGGTTCGGGATGCGGCTCTCTCTCGGTTCAGGACCGGAGCAGGATGTGGATCCCTCCCGGTTTCAGATGCAGGTCCCTCCCGGATCAGAGGATCAGAGCAGGATGCGGGACACAGGTTGCGACCGGTTCAGGACCAGTTCGGGGTGCGGGTCCCTCCCAGTTCGGGGGACCGGAGCAGGATGCGGANCAAGGGTTTTACGGTGCGGTGGGTGACTGCTTTGCAGCCTCGACGAGCAAAGCAAATGTTGGATTTCTTGAAGAACACCAAGATCTCGCCGCTCCGGCGCGACCGGTTTCCTACGGCCGCAAACGGGACGTTGCATTTTAGTGCCCCTTCGCCCATAAAGCAAACGCAGCTCCCCTCGGGCTGCTGCAAAAAGAGTCTTTTCTCCCATGAATGAGCTGTTGGGATCGTATAAAACTGCCAACAGAGATTCGCACCTTCCCCCAGTCCGGGTTTCTAATATCCACCAGACAGAGGGGGGGGTTTAACGTACTCCTCCAGTGTTGGGTTATTGCCAAACGTGGGCAGAAATAATAACAACTGGGTTGTTGCCTGCCAGGAGAGCCGCTTTTCCCTTGGGATGTGGCAGCGAAGAGGAAAAATCGCCTTGGAAAGCTGAGAGAGTCCCTCCAGATTGCTGAAGGATGCTCGGAAATCGCCTTCTCCCGGGCGCTGGAAGAGGAGAACGGAGCTGGAGGAACTGCTCCCAGGTAAAGCTGCGGCTCCTCGAAAACTGGGAGAAATTCGGGGTTGAGTTAGGCAGCCGAGCATCGTGGAAGGAGGATGCTTGGCTCTTACGCCCGAGCAACCCTTAGGGAAGCCTGAGGGACTGAAAATCTTTAGTCCTCAACCCCAGGTCGATTGTCAAAGTGAGACTGAGCTTATTAAATATTTCACCCGGGGCCTCGGTGTTTCCAGCAGTGCTGGGAGCAGGGGCTGCCTGGCTGGGCGCAGAGGGGTCCAGGCTGGTGGCCGAGGGCTCTTCCCTCATCCAGATGCTCCTGGACCACTCGATGGCAGCATTGCCTAAAACTGGAGGAGGAGGAGGGATGGGCGAGCAGGCTGGCGGGGCTGGGGAAGGCTCCCTGGAGATGGCAGGTCCAGTGTCCCCCTCGCCAGGCTGCTGTAAATTTGGCAGAGGGGGAACCCCAGAGGAAAGGACACATTGGGAGGTGTGGACAACATCAGCAGCCATCCCAGCAAACCCTTTCCCAACCAACAAACCCTTTCCTACCCCAGCAAACCCTTTCCCATCCCAGCAAACCCTTTCCCATCCCAGCACACCCTTTCCCATCCCAGCAAACCCTTTCCCATCCCAGCACACCCTTTCCCATCCCAGCAAACCCTTTCCCATCCCAGCACACCCTTTCCCATCCCAGCAAACCCTTTCCCATCCCAGCACACCCTTTCCCATCCCAGCAAACCCTTTCCCATCCCAGCACACCCTTTCCCATCCCAGCAAACCCTTTCCCATCCCAGCACACCCTTTCCCATCCCAGCAAACCCTTTCCCATCCCAGCACACCCTTTCCCATCCCAGCAAACCCTTTCCCATCCCAGCACACCCTTTCCCATCCCAGCAAACCCTTTCCCATCCCAGCACACCCTTTCCCATCCCAGCAAACCCTTTCCCATCCCAGCACACCCTTTCCCATCCCAGCAAACCCTTTCCCATCCCAGCACACCCTTTCCCATCCCAGCAAACCCTTTCCCATCCCAGCACACCCTTTCCCATCCCAGCAAACCCTTTCCCATCCCAGCACACCCTTTCCCATCCCAGCAAACCCTTTCCCACCCCAACAAACCATTTCCCACCCCAGCAAACCCTTTCTTACACCAACAAACCCTTTCCTACCCCAGCAAATCCTTTCCCACCCCAACAAACCCTTTCCCATCCCAGCAAACCCTTTCCCATCCCAGCAAACCCTTTCCTACCCCAGCAAACCCTTTCCCACTCCCTCCATCCCCAAATTGCTCCAAGCTGGAGCTGCGTCACCCCCGGGATCACTGCAGGTTAAGCAGAGAGCACCCCCAAGCCTCCTGCCTCAGTTTCCCCACGGATATAAAGGAGCGGCTCCTGCCTTTGCACGCTCCTGGTGAAAAGAAGCAGCTCTTTTGTTTTTTTATCCTGTGCTGCTGCTGTGCAAGGAATTGAAATGCAACTGGCTGGCTGGAGAGAAGCAGGCTCGGGAAGGGCCGCGGGTGGATCGATACATTCCAGCTGCTGAGAGCAGGATTTCACCCCAAACCATTTTCTTTCTTTTGGAAGAGATTGCATTAAGAGGAAAAAAGAAAGACGTCAATCCTAGGACAGAAATCTGCACGAGGGAGAACTGATGTATTTATTGCTCCTTCCCATCCCTGGGGATGCTCGGGTACCTTCGTGTGTATCGCCAGCCCTTGCAGGGCACGGAGGGAGGCTTTGTAACCAGCAGCTGGAGAGAAGCTTCCCTTTTCCTGCTGGGTTTTCCAGAAGGACAGGAACAGCTTACGCTGTAGGTTTCCCAGCAGGGTCCCTGGGGCTGGTGTAACATCAAGCGCATACAAATTGGGGTTGTCTGGGAAGAAAAACTGGCCTCGTCCTTCAGGGAACCACCGGAGATGGTGTTTTTCCAGCTTCGGTGGTTTCAGTTCCTCCATCCACCCTGGCCAGGGGGTTGGGCATAAAGCCGGGTGCAAGCAACACCAGGAACAGGTTCAAGATTTGCCACCTGCCCAAACCGTGGCTGCAGGTCCTGAATGACAAATGTCCCTGGCAGAGAACGTGTTGGAGCAGGGTGAGAGGAGGCCGTGGAGCTGATGTGAGGGCTGGAACCCCTCTGCTGGGAGGCCAGGCTGGGAGAGCTGGGGGGGTTCAGCCTGGAGAAGAGGAGGCTCCGCGCAGACCTTCTGGGGGCCTTGCAGGGCTTCAAGGGGCCTGGCAGAAAGATGGGGACAGACTTTGGAGCAGGGCCTGTGGGGACAGGACAAGGGGGATGGGTTGGAACTGCCAGAGGGAGATTGAGAGTGGAGAGAAGGAGAAATTGTTGGTGCTGAGGGTGAGGAGAGCCTGGCCCAGGTTGCCCCGAGAGGTGGTGGCTGCTCCAACCCTGTTCCCATTGCAGGGGAGGTTGTTGGGGGCTCTGAGCAACCTGCTCTGATTGTAGATGTTCCTGCTCCCTGCAGGGGGGTTGGACTAGAGGACCTTGAAAGTCCTTTCCCACCCAAACCAGTCTGGGATTCTCTGATCTCCTGGTGCATCCCTCTGGCAGAGCAGGGAAGCAGCTCATCCCTGCACCCCTGTGCATGCAGGAGAGGATCAAGAAGCTACACAAACCATTTTCCACCGCACCGAGCAGCTCTTGGATGCTTAACCATCCGTCAGCAGAAATAACTCACTTGGCCAAGCTGCTCCTCACGATGAATTTGGAAATCGTATAGTCTAAAATCCCCAGAAACTAACTGCCTCCTGCAAGATGCGTTGCACAAGCCTGTGCGCAAGGGGACACTTTTCCAAGCTCCCCACCTGCTCCTGGGCTTTAAACTGAGCTCCGCGTTGGGGGTTCTGTTTTGCAGCTGGTTGGTGTTTCTCAGGTCGAGGTGGTTTGTTCATTAATGAATGTTCTTGCTCCCAGGGAGCTTTGTGCTGCAGGTCCTGCTTCTTTGGAGACCCAAGAGCAGCGTGGATGGAGGTTGTGCGACTCTAAACTGCGTTGTCTTTGCTAAATGTAAGTTTGCTTTATGTTTCTTAGTCGGTGGTGGGTGAAACCTCCGGGTTTGGAGCAGCGTGAGGTGGGGGTTATACCCCTGGGGAGGAATCCTGTGCTGTACGACGGGTGCTGAGCGTTGAAGATCCCATTTAGAGCAGTGCCGTCGTTGTATAAAATCTTTGCCGAGGCCTTTAAATGTCCTGACCTGGCAGAAGGAGCGTGTCAAATGATTTCCTTTCAAATGGGGAGGTGTGGTTTGGGAAGAAAATATACTGGGGAGCCTGGGAGCTACCCCAGGTTAAGGGACTTGGGATGAGGGCTTAAAATCCTGCCTTGTCATTAAGTCAACTCCTCAATCCTGCAGCGACAAAGAGCCGCCGGAGGAGTTCCTTGGTTTGGGAGTGTGAGAGGGGAAAATAGCAGGGATTATATCCCCCGAAACAAGCACAAAACCTACACTAGAGAAATAAAATGCTGGGGTTTGTTTGCTGCTGTGACACCAAGATTAGCGGGGGAGGGAAAACTCTGATCCAGGAGGGACAAAGAGCAGGTTCCTGAAAGAGCCACCCAAAACTTGTAGTGATGGGTTGGATTTAGCACCGGGCTGGGAACACTGAAATCTCCTGGGTGTGGGGCTGTGGAGCAGCCTCACCTGGCTGTAGGTGATTATTTGCTGATTTAATCCAGTTTGTGTTAGCTTTGCTGTTTGCTTTAAGGGCAGGTTCTCACCGGCGACACTTGACTTGGCACAAAATGCCTCCTGCTGAAATTTCTTTTCGATTTAACTTCCAGTTTAGAACCTTAGAGGGCTTCATTCCTCTCCATCTCCTTTCTTTTCTCTATATCGGGTGGAAGAAGGCTCAAACCTAGGCTCAGCTTTCTTCTCCTAGGCTTGGCACGCCCAACTTGGCTGCGTGGGTTAAAGAAGAACCCATCTTTGCGCTCTTCAAAAGCCTTTGTGGAAGTTCAAAAGCCTTTTCCCCTGCCCCAGGCAAAACATCTCAGCTTTGAACTTCAGAGCTGGGACTGCAGCAATTTGAGGGGGCTGTAGGGCTTTGGCTGCCGGCAGGATTTTGGGTACCCAGGGGTAGCTACTGCCTCCTCTGCCTCAAAGGTCCTGGCTCGTTTTTGAAGCCCAACAGCCTTGAGTAGGATGGGGCTGAGCCTGGACCAGCCGTGACCTCCTGCAAGAAGAGCTGATGGGGGGGCAGCTGGCCGTGGAAATGGCAGTTTTGTCTCTTACTGGTGAGTGCGGAGAGGAAGCCAAAGGAGCAGGAGAGGGAAGGGTTGCCCCTCATGCCTCTCTATTAGTTGGCTGTGGGTAAAAAAGGATAAACCTGTGCAGGTTTAAGGGGTGAAGAAGGTGGAGCTGGTGCTGCTTTGGCAGATGCCCAAGCATGCAAGATCTGGCCAACCTTCTCCTGGCTCTCTTGCCCCAGATAGAAAGAGCAATTCCCCATGGAAGAGAGAAGTGGAACCGGTGTTTGCATAGCCCAGAGGCAGCTCATTCTTCTCCCCAGCAGCTTGCCCCGTAATTGCTCTCTCCTTTTTTTTGACCCTCCTGCTGCTTTTTTCTCTCATCTTCAGCCCCAAATCACTGAAGCCGGGCTGGGAAGATCCACAATATCCTGTTGGACTTTCCACCTTTGGGACTGAGCTGCCTGCTTAGCTCATCGTGACACCCAAGGGTGGTTTCTGGGCTGGGGAATTCATGCGGCTGCCCGTTGGCAGCCCAAAGCGCCGTGTTTTAGCAGGAAACCTGCCTGCAAGGCTTGGAAGCAGATCCTGGGATTGACGGGCTCAGCCAGAGACTGGCAGTTTGCACGGGTTTATTAATACTTC
>WEIS01029117.1:0-11536 GCA_013389965.1 Todus mexicanus | reverse complement strand
CTAATTTCAGATAGCAGGAAATATGCCAGCTTCAGCTGCTAATTAGAGTTACTCTTTGGAGATTATTTGTAGCAGACCTCCAAGCTTCTTATAACAAAAATGCACTGACAGTCCTGCCAGCAAAAATATGTTAGATGTTTGTAGTGTAGAGGCCACTTGAATTATGCAATGAATTGTTACAAAGAGCTTTAAAATATATCAGACTTCACAAACAGTAATTTTATCTGGAAACCATGATTCTGTATTTCCCCAGAAACAGTAAGTGTGGCAATGCTGCCAGTTTTGTCTCTTTTCTTACAGGTGCCAAAAGTTTTTAAATAATGAAGGATGAGGTGATATTAATGATTCCATTTTATTTTTCATTTGTTCTTTGATCCTGTTTTTGAGAGTACTCTTAGTACCGAATTCCACTGAACTCTGGTTGTATTCACTTGGGATTAGACCTCTACTCCACTCTGGAATATCTCTTGGTCTCAGAGAAAATTAGATGCTCTTTGACTATGACAAAGAAATCTGTCCATAATTGTCTATTCTCAGAGGACCCGCTCTTGCTATCCTCACATTGGTGTTCAGTACGGAAGTTGTACCTCCCAGTGTAACCATATTTACTATCCAGCAGAAGTAAGAGATACAGAATCTGAGCCAGAGAAATGACAAATCATAGAATCATAGAATGTTAGGGATTGGAAGGGACCTCTAGAGATCATCTAGTCCAACCTCTCTGCCAAAGCAGGATCGCTTAGGGCAGGCCATACTGGAATGAATTCAGGTAGATTTTGAAAGTCGCCAGAACAAGAGACTCTACAACCTCTCTGGGTAGCCTGTTCCAGTGCTTTGTCCCCTTTGCAGTCAAGAAGTTTCTTCTCATGTTGAGACGGCACTTCCTATGTTTTAGCGTATACCCATTATGCCTTGTCCTATTACCGGGCACCACAGAAAAGAGGCTGGCCCCTTGTGCTTGACACCCACCCCTCAGATATTTATAGACATTAATAAGATCCCCTCTCAGCCTTCTATAGTCAAGACTAAACAGCTCCAGTTTTCTCAACCTTTCTTCATATGAAGAAGTATGTGGTGGCAGAGGTGTGATTATAAGATTCCTTTTATTAAGGTGTTTTCCTCATGTAGCACTCATACTTTATGCTTCTACTTCACCTTTCTTTCAAGGTTGAGCTCTTTTATGTTCAATTTCTGTAATATCTAGGCAATAGTGGCCACAAAGCAGTTTATAAAATTAATCAAGTCTCACATTACCCCTCTGAGAAATTACCTGAGCTTTATAGCAGACGTAAAGTGATGAGTCCATGAGAACAACACTAAGAATAGAAGCACATCCCCGCTTTGACTACTGTCCATCGTTCACTCATGAAGATGGAAAAAATGTACCGTTACTGATTGCAGCTCCTCCTTCCATGGATTTTAAAGCTCCCTACTGACGAAAACACAGAGCTTCTGAGGCAGTGGGGAAAACAGTAATCCACAGGAGAAAGGGAATACACATGTCCTAGACCTTTGTGTTTTTAATGTGTTGGGTTTCTTTTCATCTCTATTTGAAAATGGTGTCAGTATGCGTTGGGTGCTGTATTCCTGGGTAGTTCCTCTTCCTTTGCCATTACTAAACCAGATTCCCTGGTGAGTCTACAGCTTCCAGAGTTATTTTCACACTGCTGAAGCTGAGAACTACATTGGATCACAGATAATTTGGAAAAATGCGGATATAAACTAACTGTACTACAATATGCCTGAGAAATCAGGAAGCATTTTCAAAGCAAGTATTTTTTCAGGCTTTTGACTGTGGAAATATTTAATACAGTTGAAAAAACAGTTTTCTAGCAAAGGCAGTTTGTGTAAAAGTGTTGACCAGCCCAGGCTTGTGCCCTCTTTATTTTTCTCTTTAAAAGTATATCCAAATAATTTCTACTAGTCTTTTTTTTATATGCATCTTGCATTTAATTTTTTTTCTATGTGCACCTTGCATTTAAAATTCATGTCTTGTTTAACCTGAAAGTCTATGGATGACTGGAGAACTGGAAGAATGATAGAGGACTCATGCAAGCAAAACCAAATTAATTTAACAGGTGAAGTGGATTTTATTTTAATTCTTCATTGCCACTCAACCTCGTGGCCATTGACACTTGCACGATAGGCTAGTACTGATAGAAAATGAGTGAGGGATTCCAAGTGAGTAGTGTTTTCTTCCTCTGCCCAGTAAATTTAGCAGCAGATTTGTAAGAGGTAGATTGTGTCACTGTTGAGGAACAGTTTAAAACTATAGCCCCTTCCCCAGTGAAATGAATTTACAACAGCTAAGAATACCAAAAGTTGAAACCCACTCCTGAGGTCATATGCCCTCTTCCTCTGAGCTGTTTCAGTGACAAGGCTGCCAGACAACACCTTTGTGTTAATTAGGCAACTACGATGATCTTGAAATATTTAAGCACTGCTTCAGCAGTTCTCTTCCCTGTCCTGCTCTATATTAATACAGCCTGGTAGTCCATGCTGGGAGGGTGGCTGAAGAGCTGTGAATCCCTGTGGGGGTTGTGGATGGATCTAGATCTGCAAATGACTATGCAAAACAGAAGGCAGTAGAAGGTCTGACCCTTTGTTCTCTTTAATTAACCTCTATAGGAAAAAATACCTAAGAGAGAACTATTTCAGCACTGACCTTTAATGCAGGAATGGAAGAGCAGCCAACCTAAGGGGAACTATAGAAGCATAAGGAAGATGAATACCAATATCCCCGGATTTTCAAAAAGAAAAAAAAAATCAGGCAGAAGACTGTAATGTAATCACATTTTGGTTTAATTCTTACAAAAGACATGACCTCCACTCCTTTAGACCACTTGAAGGCAGATATGCAGATTTGTTGAAGCAAAAAAATCAAGAATGGAGAACTGTCCTTTTTTTGATGCAGATGTACATAAAAGGACAGCAAGAAATGTAGCTGTGGCCATGTCTAAGGAAGTGATCCCAGGTAGCAGTGCTCAGAGGTGCAATGCCATCTGCCAAAGCTATGTCCCAAAGAGATGTCTGGCCTGCAGCGTGCTTGGGAGAGAATGGTGACAATGCATGGGGTGAATTATGTTCTAGTGCAAAAGGTAACCATGCACAACAGAGAATGCCATGATGCTCCCAAAGGAAACACAGTTAGGAAATTTAAATAAACAGTTGCTTGGTGACTTCAGAGAAGACATCAGTGAAAACATTTTCTTTGAAAAAAGAGTATGTGGGTGGCTTGGCCAGAAGCAATATTTTGGTTTTGTCTACTGTAGGGAGTTATTTTTTTCCAAAACTCACCCAGTCAGCTTAATTTAGAGCAGATTTAAGTTACGCTAGGGGTAATGTTGGTATTAAATGTGTGCTAGGACTGTGGGCGTGAAATTCAGCAATGCTGTGTACTGGGTATTGCTGAGAATTTGGATCCCAGCAGCAATTCATTAGAAATCTGCTGTAAGGAGCCATATTTTTCACAATGGGAAATGGAAAAACAGGGAGAATTGAAAAACAGTGAGTAGGATAGTGTAAAATAGCATGTGTGCAAGTAACGGTATTATCTTACTACTTTTAGCTGCCTTCTCTGATGTCCCTCTCTTTTTGTACCTACCTATTTCTGTTTTATTCCACGGAACAGATATCTCTACACGTAATCTGTCTCACATGTTCAAGCTGCCTCCCTAAACTGCTATAAGCATAGGCATAGTAATGGCTAGATGCCCTGGGATCACTAAAAGATGTTTCCTAATGTTAAGATTAATGTATTTAAATCAATAGTATATATCAGATTTACTTTCAAGTGTCTGGACAGCCTGATAGTTCAAGAATGATCATCACTGAGGCAAGTTTTGTGTGCTACAGGTTATTTAACATATCTTAGTTATCAGAAAGTGCTGAGTTTACTGTGTGGGATTCAAAAAGATAGTTTAAGAAAGGAGACAGGAGGACCTCCATTTTGCAGTCTTTAATTTTCAGAGGTCAAGCTATGGACCTGGAATCCTGAACTATAGGTTAAGCCTCAATGCTTCCCAGAATGTCTCCTGGGAGCAGCAAAACCCCCAGACTAGATCCAAAACTACCACTAGTTGTAAAGCCAGCTAGAGACACATAGCATGCAGAAATGAAAGATTTGCGGAAGTGCTCTACAGTAAGGTATCACCTTCCAGTCTCTGCTCATATGTGAAAGAGTAATTACATGTGACAGTGACTCTATAAAATGCAAGTGTGGAGTTTGGGCATTAAATGGGGAAAAGTAGCTCTCAGGATTGCATACACACTTGGCATTTCATCTAATACCTTCAGTGCCTCAGTCTTGTGTCTTTTTGCATGTAATCCCTGAAAATTCAACCCTGCTTTGTTCTTTTGCTTGAGCATAAGAGAAGAGAGGTTTCCAAGTACATTTCTGAAACTTGAGTGAGGAAATGGGTTGCTCCACAGACCTGCTCAAGGTCTTGAAAGGTGTGTTATCTTACTTTTGCTTACCAAGCCAAGGTGCCAGGTCAGCAATTCAGACTGTGTTAGTACTCTGATGTCACCGAGGAGAGAAAAGCTTTTCTTTGGGCATTTAGTTAGGTTTCTGCTCCATATTGCCCTCAGGAGCCTCTCTCTCACATTTCATTGTAGAGAAGGCTAGAGGGGGCTGGGTGCTTTCCTTAAGAATTTAAGCTGTGTCCTGGTGTTCATTGCTATCTGCCATTTCCCATTGCCTGAAATGAGTCTTGCAAGGCCTCCTGGCAAGGCTAGGTCTGCTGAACCAACCTCACAGGTCTGCTCTGGGGCAGCTACCAGCCTGTGTTCATCCCAGTCCTGGGCAACCGGGTACCTGAAAGTGGCATTTGGCTGCAGCTCAAGGTCTAGGGTCCTGAGTTCAGTTCAGGAGATATATCACTATGGTAGATGTGATGTTATGCTGCTGAACACAAATATCATGATGACAAGCTGTCATTACGGCAGTGTTGTGCTTCCACAGACCTTGAGACCTGAACGGCAGCAGCTGAGCACATGGCCTGTGGGGAATGATAAGCTAAAGCCTTCATTTATTACAATCTCCTCTGAAATCAGCTATGTCCCTGCCTGGTGCTCAGGCTGTACTCCTGCGTTATCTGCCACTCCAGACAGGCGAATGTGGCAAATGCAAAATCCCTGCTCCATTAAGATCTTTGTCAGGCTCACACCTTTAAAAGATCTGAAAGAGACAATCTCAAGCTTCAGCGTTTTGTGTTAGTGCTTAACAACGGGCACTTAAGGCTGTTGATACCCCTGGGTTTCAAACCAAAGGGGAACAGATGGGATAAATCAAGATTATTCAAGAAAGTTCTTGAGTTGCTTTAAATTGTGGGCACTAGCCTGTAATGTCCAAATACACAGTGTTAATGGTCTTTAGAGAACAAAAATCACAAGTTAATGAAAATATTTAATTTTCAAAGCATATTGCTTGTGCTCATGCTAAGCCCTGGGATTTTGAAAGTGTCTGACTTCTTGGATCCAGACAGACACATGTGAATTCTGAATAACTTAAATGCTTTAATCACTGTAGTTTCTTTATAACTTAATCATTACTGATAGGGTTTTGGTTTTTTTTTTTTCAACTACTTCTTATTCAAATGTTATATCAAAGAATGAAATGTGACCATGGCTTTTAGCAATAAAAAATGTCTTAACCCTCAGGCAGCAGTTAAACAAACTTTAACCAATTGAAGATTGGACTCAAATGTTGTGCTCTTCTCCTGTCCCGCAAGCTGTTGAGTGATGGGACTTTCTACCAGCCTCCCACTGTCTGTTAGCTAAATTCTGAAAGATTTAAATACTACTTCTGAAGTGCTGTGAGGAATGGTTCCTCAACCTGCCCATACAAGCTATCAGTGTATTTATCTGTATGAGAGGTGAAGTAGAAGGGTTGATACTGAACCTTCAGGTTTAGTCCAAGCTCTGAATCTGACTCAGCATGTCGCCTTTTGAAGTCAATTTGAGAAAGTGTCTTAAAGGTGTGAAGGTGTCAGCAAATTCTGATTATTCCAGTAATGCATTTGCTGGAGACTGATGTACCTGTTCCCTGAGTAAAACCAGCTATACCTTCAAAATTCCTGTGTACCTGTGTAGATGTATTTCTATCAATGATTTTCTTGACCTACGAATGTGGGTTGCAAATGAAGGGCAAGCAGAGAGGAAAGCACAACACTTAACATCTCATACTGTGAGAATTTGAAGCGTTGAGCCAACTTAAGGTTGCAAATACTCCAACCTAATTGCCACCAAGTTAGAAGCATCTAAGTCCATATAATACCTTGACAGACAGACAGCCTGTCATTGTTGTATTCACTGGCTTCAATATTCCGTATTTTTCACCACTACTAAGCAGAAAACACTTCTGTGCAGTGGGTAGTTGTAGCTTCATGAGATGTCATGACTTCTGTTTAAGAAGAAACAGAAATGCTCTGGACATGGCTCCACTTCTCGTACAGCAATACTCTGTCATCAGGGGCTTATTTTTTCAAAGTTCACAGAAATAAGGAGCTTCCACCTCTGGAGTTCAGTTCTCCAGCACCTGCACGTATGTGTATGTTAGTGTACACACATAAGCGAAATTATGCACATACTTATCTTTATTGACTGCTCATAATGTAACAGTGTGTTTTGAGGCCTGGAATTTGTTTTAGTAATCTGAAAATTGGACATGTAGGCTGAACTGTGTGCATATACATATAGTTGGAATTTCTGTACTCAGTCTGGAGATTAGTCATCCCTTCAAGATTAGTTTCAAAGGATGATTAATTTAGTCTGGATACATGCCTTTCTGATCATTAAAACTGGATGGAGTAAATCCCACCCCAAATTGCCAAGGCAACTGTAGAGTTGTCTAAATACCTTTGATTCTTATTACCATTCCTTAAGATATGATGATATGCAGCATTTCAGAGTATATAAAGTATAAAAAGGAAGCATAGCACAACTGGAAGCAAGGGCATGTGCCCTTGAGAACAATACAGGGACACTGTCCAAATCGGTACGGATCAGGTAAAGAGTGTCGAAGTCCACCTGGAGTGGAATCTAGTGATGGACATGAAGGGCAGAAAGAAAGGCTTCTATGAAGAGACCATCATCAGAAGAAAAAACAGAGAAAACATGGGCCCAGTGCTGAATGGAAATGGAGACTTGTAACAAAGAGCGTAGAAAAGTCACCAAATTTTCCCAGTACAAGAGAGATATGGAAGGTCCATTAAGATGGTTAAGGGACCGCCGTATCTGTTGTGTGAGGAGAAGCTACGAAAATTGAGATTGTTTAACCTTATGCATGTCTTATCAATGTGCATAACATCCTCTTGGGAGGGAACAAGGAAGATGGAGCCAGACTCTTCTCAGTGGTGCTCAGTGAAAGGACAAAAAGCAATGGTCACAAACTGAAATACAAGAAATTCCGTTTAAACATAAGAAAAAAGCTTTTACACTTGTGTTGTACACTGGAACTGATTCTCCAGAGAGTTTGTATCATCTCCATTCTTGGAGATACTCAAAACTCAATTGGATGCAATCCTGGGCATCCTGCTCCACATGACCCTTATTTGAGTGGGAGAGTTAGACTGTCTAGTCTCTCGAGGTTGCTGCCAGCTTCAGCTGTTATGTGATTCTGTGATTGTGGAGAGGCTTAGGAGTTTCCAGAACTGCAGCCAAACCTTTCTTTGTCTCTCTTATCATTAGCAAAACAGTAAGAGCTCTCTCCTCTGCACCCACTCCACCTCTGGAAATAGTAGAACTTAAAATCCACAGAAATCTTGTAGAAATGGAAAAATATGTAATTCTTACCTTTCTGCTATTAATAGGTAATTAATTTGGGTTTGTTTAATGACAAAGGAACAAATAGCTCCTGCATGTATAGTTAATGCACAAAAGAAACCCACAAAACTGTTATGGGATAGCAGCTTCACAAAGGAACATCTGTTCAAGGAAATGACCTGCACAAAGTCATCGCAAGTCCATTATTCACTAACTGGCTACCTATTGAGAACTAAATGACACAAATGAGTTATACTCCTCGGCTTTTCATCTCTAGCAAAGGGGGCTCAAATCCTTAATAAGGCACCAGGTGAAAATGAGTCTCTAAGGTCTCTATTCCAAATCCCCAGTTATGCCCCATATAAATTAGCACATTAGTAGGCTTGCCTCAAGGGGAAAGCAGGACTAGGACAGCAGGTGTGTCACACAGTGTAATTGAGATGCAGCAGCAGAACAGCCCCGTGTTTCTGCACAATGCCAAGCGGCTTCACGCCGCCTCGATTGATCTGCAGCTTTCATGAGCTCTAGGCTGGCTCCTAATTTTAGAAGCCCCATCTTCTGTTACATCAAAGAAGCCCTCCAAGGGGGTGAAAAAAAATCACTAGAGTTAATGATCGAATAGACTAAGCAATACAAGATCCCCAGGTATGAAAATGGTTGTCAATATTCATTTGGTGTATACAAATGGTTCAGAAAACAAAGGAAGAACAGTCTGTTTACTTTTTTGCTTTTTCTCTTGAAAGGCCACTCCAGCTGTTGGGAAGAGGAGAAAGAGGAGATATCAAATATTAGTGTTCTGTTACACACAGTGGGTTGTTTTTTTTCTCTGCTGATGCAGATACATCAGTGGGGTGAAAGAGTGGAGCGAATCTGAGACAGTTTTTATAGGGAAGGGCTTCTGTCAGCAATATGAACAGGAAAAGGAAGAGTAATTTTAGCACTATACAACGGGGAAAAAGAGGCTTATTGAATCTTTCAGAATTTTGAGAGTCATTCCCCTACTACCATGGATTAACGTTATGATACTGAGTATTCTCACTGCTGTTTTAAAGGAAAGACAAACAGCCTAGGATACTGAGTATTGTCAAAACAGTGGTGAGGAACAGAGTCAGAGACATTCCTATAAGCTGCCAGGCCTGGCAGCCTGCATTTCCCAGCCTGTCATGATAATGCAAGATGTCGCCAGCTCCAAGGTAGACAGCAGTAGATACCTGTTTGATTCAAAATCAAAGACTTTCATACCATATATACTTACCTGGCAGAGCACCAGAACAATGTGGTTACTGTCATATAGGCCTGGGAGAGGGTTTCCTGGTAGAGATGTATGCATTCAGTCACATTTCTAAGACTCAGCTGAATTATTCCTGTTGGCAAAGCAAGGCTGATGTGTTGAAGTGAAGCACTGATAAGAGCAGTAAAACCACTTTGTTTGTTCTTATCAAGAGCTATTTGTAAACCTGCCAAACTGGAAAATAGGGGGTTTTTTTCCATCTTTTGCTTAGTGATTATAAAATTCTTATTAGTTTATAACCCTTTTTCCTTGTTGATGATTAAGAGACTATCTCACAAAAATTTGGATTAAATTGATGTGTTCACTGCTTTAATCTTGGGGAAGCCAATTAATCTCTCCTGACATTCTGATGGCTTTACTGGGATGACAAAAAGAATTATATTGGCAGAAGGATATAGTTGAAATCCAAAAGCAGAGATCCCAATTAGCTGTTGTGGAATAAATCCCAGCTGCCTATCAACCCTTCAAATATGATACATTGGGTTCTGCACACTCCATCTACCTTTGGATCTGAAAAAGCAAAATGAAGACAGGTATTTAAAGGTATTCCTACAGCTAAATAGATGCCTGGAAGTAATGTGAATATTCATGAGTATAGTCCTAAATTTAGCTCTGAAATTGTCTTGAGTTTATGAAAACAATTCTCTTTAATAGAAAAATGTCAGTGTGTAGCTTTTCATCTCCTGAGGCAGAACCAAAGGGAGACCCTCTGAAATAATTCACATGAAGAGTAGTGACAAGGAAGGAGAGATACGTGAAATTTGAGGATTAGGAAATGTGGATTAGTACCAAAGAACAAATGGGCAAGCAGAAAGAGGCACAGATCTTTCTAACTGATTTCAGTCTTCTTTTGAATTGCAGTCTCCTAAATGCCCTAACGGTCACACCATTGATTCAACCTTTGTAGTCCACTTGAGCTTAAATGTAAACAGAGAAAAAGGGATCCCTCATTTTCTCTGTTGACTACTCTTGTGTGGCATGCTCTCATTTTTTCCCTTTACTACCTTGAGCAACCCTATCAAGTGCCAAGACCCCAAGGAGAGACAGATGCAGATCCAGTCTGCAAGGAGTGGGTGAAGCACCCAAACGAACTCATCCACTGCAGGCTCAGGCACAAGTTTTGCAGACAGCCTTGTTGACAATCAGTTATGCCTACTTCAGATAGAGTCTCTGTTTTAGCAAATTAATATTGTCTGACAAACAATAAATAAAGGCGTAAGTCTTTACTATCAGACCCACACAACTTTAAGACTTTCAGGATCTCAGTATCTGAATAACTTCAGGTGCTATGATTGAAAATATTGTTGTTGGGGTCCTGTTTCTTTGGTGTATAGGGGATATTTTTCCTTCTGCAGAGAGAATTACATGTACTTTCTATGAGGTTGTGGGAAACTTTGACCTTTTTACACAGTTGTTAGAGGTCAGAAAAGCAACTGGAGATCTGGAAAAGTGTGTGTATGTCACAAAGGTCTGAGTCTCTTGCTGCCTGAAGTAGAAGTTTCAGGTAAGGAATTTTGATATCTAAACCCAGGTCTATTTACTTGCCTTGAATGAAATTACAATGTGGCTTTTCCCAGGCAAATCAGCAGCAAAACCATATAGCACAATATGTGTGTATGACATAAATAACATTGTACCTGTGTTTCCTCAGCTTTCTTGTCATGCAAACACATGGTTGCATTCGTAATTACATGTGCAATGAGCCAACAGCTTAACCGAATTAGATCCCTCTGCTGACATTTTGATTTGAAGCAAATAAGGGATTTGAAGATGGAATCTCAGCTTTTCACTGCTGAATTTAAGACTGGTGGTCAATATTTTGTAATATCAATAACTGATGATAACGATGATAATATGGTTGCTATGAAAGGACTATTATTTAATTTGTATTAATTTACATGAATTGTGTGGTATCATGTATCATCAAGATGCTATTATAGAATGGTAGTTATACTCCAGCATACTTCATATAAAATTCTTACTCTGCAGATGATCATCATGTAGGTTATATGCTATCAGTGCATCGGAAGTCTTTTGGAGGAGGCATATGGTTTGGTGGGCTGCCAACACCGAAGGAAATCACATCATTGGGGAAGGCCTTGGAACACCTATAATCCCTTTTTAGACCTTTCTCAGAACCTTAAATAGGGCTAAAATGATTCACTCACTTTGAACACTTTGAGCAGAGAAGCATTTTAGCCTTGTTTAGTTCTTGCTATCAAAGTTAATTCTTACCAAAAAAATTGCTTCACTGATGTATCCAGAATATTAGTGTTTTCTGTAGCATGGTAATGGGAACTGCTGCAATATCTTAGAGTCCACAAACTTAATTTGAAAATATGAGATTACTGTTTTCATAAATCCTTAGATACTGTATGTACAAAAATCCTATTGACAGCTGTAGCATCACAGAAAATCATCTAGTCTGTCCTTCTGCCTTAAGGCAGGGTGAGTAATACATAAACTTTCTGGCAGACACTA
>WEIS01029114.1:351-25388 GCA_013389965.1 Todus mexicanus | reverse complement strand
TTTTGTTGTTTGGGTTTTTTAATTTCCTTTTTATCCTTTTAGTGGGAATTACGTGTCACTCCAAGTATACCTTTAATCACGTATTATTTGCACACAATATAAGTGCACTACAGACCTTTACTACTCAAAGCAACTTATAATAGATTTAAAATGATGTTTTAAAGGGATATGCATTATACTAAGGATATGTGTATGTATGCATACTGGTGTGTACAAATGTGTAGTGTAGAATCACTGACTGGTTTGGGTTGGAAGGGATCTTTCAAGGTCATTTAGTCCAACCCCCCTGCACTGAGCAAGGACATCTGCAACTAGCGCAGATTGCTCAGAGCCCCATCCAGCCTGGCCTTGAACGTTTCCAGGGATGGGGTTTCTACCAGCTCTGGGCAACCTGAGCCAGGGACTCAACACCCTCAGAGTAAAAAATTTCTTCCTCGTATCTAGTTTAATGTATAAGCTGTATTAGTACATCTATGGATATACATATAGGCACAATACACACAGGAGATCCTCTATAGCTAACCATAGAGCTCAGTACCATACCCTTTCCTCCCTGTGCTTAAGGGTCTCAAATGAACACCAGGCTTTTAAAGCTACTTTTATTACCTTACCCCCACCAGAAACAGCCCAACCTTGTGTAGCCCCTTTGACACAGACGTTAATTTTCACTTGCAGCTGTGGCAATTAGAAAGTGTACTTAATAGAGTGTCATGTTAATTGTTGCAGAGTTAACCAATTTCTCCATTTAATTGTCAATTGATTAACCTATTGAAATGGTAAGTGACTCAGTTTCCTTCCAGAACAAATAGCAGCCACATATTGTAGCTTCATCCAGCTGGAGGGGGTACTCTGTGATTTGCTCAGCTTCAATGTGCTGGTATTTTTTCTACACCTCCCTGAGCTTTTAATTAGATGAGCCAATTTTACATGTATTTGTCTGCTGGAAAGGTTATCTGTGCCGGAGCTGACCTGCAGAGACAAGGTTGAGCCTAGCAGTCTTAATAGAAAAGGATTTCAGCTATGACTGCTGTACTTGATTGCATTGTAATGGTAATTAACTTGAGACTTTGCCTCCCTCAATGTTTTTTTGTAGCTTTAACTATGCAATGAGATGTTTCCTCTGTCATATATATGCACTTATTAAGCTCTCATTGGATTCTAATATGCATGCAAATAGTCAAGACTTTCTTAAGGCTAATACTACACTATGTAGATTGTAGTGCCATTAAGTCACTACAAAGATGTAGCCTGCAGCAAACTTATAAGTTTGGGGGTTTTTTTTTTTCTTTTACTGTGACTGTATATGAGAGTTTGATTTTCCATTTTTGTGCTTTATTTTTTCAACCTAAAGGAGGAAAAATTCCCTCTACAAACTTTCACTCCTTTTTATCTGAAAAGATTCTGCGCCCGAGAGCCCGTTTCAACAACTTTTCCTTCCCCAACGAGCCTCAGAATGTGCTTGTGCTTTAAAAGGACGATCCCGATGTCCTTAATTCAGTATTTCAAGCCGGTTTGTAATCCATCCCCATCCCTACTCCATTCTCCGAGCGGCTCGTTTGAAAGCCCTCGGTATCTCCTGTGTTTCTGCATGTTCTTTTTACAGTACGGCGCTGTCATTTAATTACGAGACAATCCCCCACAACTGAGCAAGCATTTTCATCATTGATAATGTTGGTAGCAGGCAACTGAGACAAAATGATTACAAACCTATGTTGCGCTCAATAGTCCTTTAGAGGATTTCTCTCTTAATAGTCCTGGCTCATTCATGTTTGGTTCAGTACATTTGTTCTTTTTAAAAAAGGCATAGATTAGAAGAGTTTCAGGGTAGGTTAATAACTCAACTGAAAATGGCTGCTTGCATTGTCCAAGCCTGTTCCTGCAGTTGCCTGGTGCTTTCTTCAGTTCTTCCACACTGCAGCTTTGGCCCAGTTGGTAAACAGCTTAAGTCCAGACATCTTTTCATTCTCCGCGCGGCGGATTGAAATAAAAATGCATATAAGTGGCGACTGACTGGCGCTGGGCTGACAATAGCCTGTAACATTATGCAAGGGTATTTACATAGGAATAAGGCCTTGGTAAAGAAGACAGGGGCAATTAATGACCAGGGCCACACATATAAGGAAAGTTTGTCCAATCTTTTCTTCAATAAAGATCTTTTGTAAAGTGCTATGGAAACTCATGGAGGCCCCCAAACAGACTAGGAGAGGGACTTCTACGGTGGAGGTTTTTTGCTTATTTTGTTGTTGTTGTTGGGTTTTTTGGGGTTTTGGGTTTTTTAAAAAAAACTTCAAGATTAAAGGGCTGAATTTTGTAAAGGTAAAATGTAATTCTTCTGTGGTTTCGAATTTTTACTATTATGGCTTGGAGTTTTTTCGTCTCTTTTTTTTTTTTTCACAGGAATTTATTTCATGTGGTTCTTTTCCTTAGAAGAACACGTGAAATAAAGAAATAAAATTAATTATGTGCCTCAGCCAGGCTGGGTGGTGGAGGCAAAGGGTTTGGAGGAGACCTGTCACAAGGCTTGACTCCTCCTGCGAGCACGGGTTTGGAATTTAAGCTAATTTGTAAGCATTTAAGGCCTGATTCTGATCTCTCTTACACCCCAGCAGCTCTGCTGGGGCTGTCAAAGCTCTTCTCAGCAGATGGAACATAGGCAACTCTGCCTTCTGAATTCAGCTTCTTTCTTCATTTTGTCCTAGTGGATTTGGGCTTGAGTGGTTTTGACAAACCGAGGAAGCCCCACGCGCTGGCTTTGGGTGGTGGTGCCAAAGGCAGAGGACTGTCAGCAGTGGGGACGTAGCCCAGGGCAGAATTTAACCCCTAGACTTCATCCTGGCAGATGGGATGCTCTCCCCAGGGCTGGTAAACACAAATAAAGAGCCCATTTCGCTGGGGGAGCCCAGCCCAAAGCCCCCCTGGGCAAGGATGGCACAAAAGAGTCACAGCTGATATGCCTCCTCTATCAGCCAGGACTGGAGCCGGTGGGTTTGCACATCTTGAGCAGTATCGACACACCACTTTAAGGTCTGAAAGCCATCGCCAGCATGATGGGGCTCCTAAGACTCTCTTTGTCAACACTGTACACTCTTTTGGTGTCTGCTTTTCCTTACCAAGAAATTCCAGCCACCGTCCTTCACATCTCACCTGCCCCCATGGAAGTGTTGAGGTCCATGTTTTCCATGGGCTTCCATAACACATCTATTAATGGCAGCTTGAATATGCCCACACCAGCTGAGGAATTTTAATTTCGGGTTCATCTGCCAGTATTTAGAGACTTTGCTCTTATTCTAATGACTGAGTAGGGCTCCTTGGTTTGGGCTGATGCTGGAACTTTTTAAACACGCTATTCAGAGAGCCATAGGTCTCTATCTTGAGAGTAGGGATCCTCCTGCTCAACCCATCATACGTGTTCAAGAAGTCAATCCTTTGGCGAGCCTGAATGAGGAAAGTCCCATTGATTTCTCTACAGTTTTGCCAAGCTTTAAACTATTTCATGATCTCCCACTGAATCCTTTTCCTCTCATAGCACAATATAACTCAATGAAGAGAGAAGTACATTTCCCGGGACTCCCTGTCATGCAACTTTCTTTCTTCAAAACAGTTTAAAAAATAAGCTTTCCTATGGAAATTAATTCCAAAATCGCTTGCTGAACATCGAAGTGGTGGAAATAAATTTTAAGAGCACAAATGCATGGTTCCTATGAGAGAAGTGTGCATGGAGCAGAGAACGTGTTTCTGCTGCAGCCCTGGAAAGCTGCAGAAATCAATGCTTCATTCAAGGCTATTGATCAGTACTAAATTAATTAGACTTCAAGGCTTATGGCAGTTGATAAGACAACTTGTTAATTTAGTCAATGATAGTGTTTTCCCTAAAGCAGCAAATACCCTCTTTCTCAGAAAAGACATTTCTAACACTTGCCATCTGACTTTCTTTCCCCCCCTCTTTTATCAAAAAAAATACAAAAAATTAACTTTACATTTAAATTAAGATAAGAATTGGACAGGGAGATAGTTCTATTTACCCCCATTTGCCTTCTTTTGCTCTAACGTCGAAGCGGGGTGTCGATAATATCTGATGTAATTTTTAATAGGACGGCAGCATAACATTTAACTTCTTCGACCTCAGCCCATTGACGGCGATGTCCATTTGGAAAAACTGGTGGGGAGAGGAGGGAGGAAGGAGAAAACCCACTTTCCAAATGTGTGGGGATATTTATTTTGAAGTGGCAAACCCAGAGCTTTCGTTTCCCAGACGAGAAGGATGCTCATGGCCAGTGACAAAGGCACAGGCGGTGCCGGTCCTGCCAGCGGTGAATAAGACGAAGGTATCCCAGAATACCCCGGCCATGGGGCTGGACTTCCTGCTGGCTGGGAAGGACAAAAGGACAAAACCGATGGAGTGCCGGGGTCCCACCACCAAGCTCTTGGAGGCACCAGTCTGCTACCAGCAGCACTCCAACCCTCGGAGAATGCTAATAAGCCACTGAAGAGCTCAGCTTTCCTGCCATAATTCTATAGCGCCGTTGAGGACCCCATAGTGTTCACTAAATAAAGACAACTAATTGAGAATTTTTTGCACATTTTGCTCAGTGGACTTGTTGTTCAGGCGGTTGGTTGGGGAGAATGTCCCCTACTGACAACAGGGCCTGATTGTTTTGGCAGCCGCCGGGTTAGCGCCATTTCCCGGGTCTGGGGCTGACTTTCGAAGTATGACAAAAATGTTTCATTTTGGATTTTTTATTATTATTATTACTTTAATTATGTGGTTGGGAACTATTTGGGTTTCATGGGGAATGGGCCATCCAGTGTTTGTGTGGAGAAAAATAATAACAATTAAAAAAAATCTGGCAGAGCTTCTCAAAATAAAACCTTTGGTCTCTCACTTTTTCTTGTTGCCCTCTCATTCCCCTCTCTCGTTTTTTTTTTTTTCCTTTTTATTTTTTTTACGGGGGTTTTTTGTTGTTGTTTTTTTTACATTTTTGTGTCTGCAGGTGACACTTTGATTGAAACTAAAATTAATAAATCAGCTGAAAAGCTCACACCTACAGCTCACAGCAGGGCCTTGAAAACACGGTTATAAAGGGAGCTTTATGCCCTTGTGTAAAGAAGGAATAAATTACAGAAGCACTTGTTGCCCTTGGACTCGCTTTTGCTTTGCAGGCTGGTATCTTATTTTCGGAGCTTATTGTTAATCAACAGGTTCCTTGTAGGTTTAGCAGGTGACTTTGCTATTAATCTCCTATTTGACCACTATAGCATATTAATGAGGTAGACTTCTGGATGTGGCTACATCTCCAGCCCGAGGAATTAGTTTAAAAGGTGCACTCTTTACTCAATTGCTCACAGTTAACGATGCTGCAGCCCAAATGCAAAGTAGCATTTTCTCTGCCTCATGCAGCATTAAGAGTGTTTTACTAACATTATGTTCCTCACTGTGCTTTTCTTCTGTTGTATACTTATTTCTTCTCCACAGAGAGCTATTATCAGGCTTACTGGTCCTTCCTTCTCTTTATATTTTTTGGAGGGGGCTTTCTTCATTTTTTCCTATTCCTCGAGCAAAATAAAGAAATTATGTATAAATGACAAAATGATATCCTTTCTTATTAACGCGCACCTTGGTTTTAATTAAACAATTCCGGAGCGCTTTGGAGGTACCATTGGATTTAAATGAAAAACGCTCGGCTCAACCTTTCTCTTCGAAACTAGCTTAATAAATATCATTATAAAGTGCAGGAATTCAACCAGCCCCATTTCACCTTGTATTTTGGGTCTGATTTAAGCTTGGAGTGAGGATACCTATAGGGGTACTTTAAGAACATAAAGAAAAGCCGAGGATTTAAGACTTAAATTTGTAATTACAAGGGTCTGCCGAAATACATAATATTATGAGCCGGGCTAGAAAACACCCTGGTGGAAACAACAGCTTTGTTGTAATACAGTAATTTCCACATTCCAAGGAATGTGCTCTGCCATAGACGGTTATTACTGGCGTTTCCTTTCATAACTTTCAGACGTGTGGTCTACCTCCCAAACAGATATATTTTCCCATTTAAATTAGCGCTGTCAGACTTATGCTTGCAGATTCCCAGCATTTTTTTTTTCTTAACAAGGACTCTTACACGCAACGGCATATTTGTGTCAGGTTAGATGTCAGCCTTGAGTTTTAGCCTGAACCGTAAAATATCTGTCTTTTATGGATTAAGGTCAAAGTTATCACGTTACTTTAGCGTGGTATTTTGGTATTCCTCTTCTTTCTTCTCTTTTAATTGGGATATTAAGAAGAAAAAAAAAAAAGGTAGAAGGATCAAAATATGCTAAAAGAGTTTGTTTAGAGCAAAGATATTTAAGGTTTTAATAACACTTTTAAGGTTAACCTCAATAAACCTTTGATAACATCTTTAATAAACCTTTTAAGGTTTCAAGGAGCAGTAAGGTTCTGGTCCCCTCCACCTCTCATAGAAATGCTTGTGGAAGGAGATGTGCAGCCCATATTGGAAGTCACAGTCAAGTTTCTAACTATATCTGGAGAAATTTAAGTCAATTTAAGCTGCAACCGTCACAGGGTGCTCATTTTGAGTCTCTGACAAGGACTGGGGGCTCAGCTGAGCTATGGAAGACTCCCCAGAATGATGCACTGGAGTGAAGCATCCCCATGGGCAGCCAGAAATCACTGGTAATGGGGGGACAAACTATGGGGGAAAGCTGAAATTCATCTGCAGACCTCACAGCACCCTGGTCCTGGAGTAGGTGTGATGAAAGTTCATGGCGAAATACCCTGAAACATGGTCACAAGCCTGGATCTGACCCGAGGTGCTCCCAGTGGAGGATGTGCCCAGTCCATGCCCATACCTCTGCATCGCTCCAGGATGAGTTTATTGGGCTCATTTTCAGACATCAGTAACTTGACCGGTGAGCTTGTTAAAACCAAAGTGACATCTTCCCTATCTCAGGCCAACAAATTACCTAACTCCACTTGGAAAAAGAAAAAAAGAAAGAAAAGAGAAAAGAAAAAAAGGAAATCAAAAGGTGTTTTTCAGCTGTGAGAACACACACAGTAATTACCATTGACTTGATGCTATTACTGGGGTTTTTTTGTTGTTTTTTTTTAAGGAACCACTATTTAAATGGTTTTGTCGGATTTTTGTTCAGCGGTTTTGTGTTGTGGTCTTGTTTGCCAGGGTTCAAGGAAGAGCGAATTTTTACCACACAGG
The DNA here is from genome assembly GCA_013389965.1 of Todus mexicanus. NCBI lineage: Eukaryota > Metazoa > Chordata > Aves > Coraciiformes > Todidae > Todus > Todus mexicanus. Next base: position 18,177 of record WEIS01029114.1, on the reverse strand, counting down.
CACAAACCCCTCTAAATCAGGCTCTGTCGTTAAAACACTGGCAAACCCTTCAGTGAAGTGGTGTTAGCAGGGGCTGCTCTACAGCATATTTCTAAGGAGGAATAGTTAATGTAACAGGGTTTGGGAGCCCTTCCCATCCCCAGCCCCCATCTCCCCCAAACTACTTACAGCACAAGGAGGTTTGAGCTTATTTTGTCTTTTCACAACTTAGCAAGATCAGACACATTTCTGCAATGCATATGCAGATTTTACCTCTTGTTACTTTCTCTAATGAGCTTTCACTTAATCAATTTGACAGTAGCCTTTCTTCCTTTTCGCTTCATATCCACTAGGAAAGTATTCAGGAAAAAGTGTTAACAGTTTCAAGGGGTATTAGCAAAATGAAATGGTGGCAGAGCCAAATTTAGGAAGATCGCAAGAGTGCTTTGAGAAAAGAAAAAACAAGAAAAAAAGGAAAAAGAAGTTAAAACGGGGGGATGTGGATTTAACAGGAATGTTTGTCTAGGAAATGAGCAAGACTGCAGACACCACTTTTATTTCCCTGCAAATAATTTTAAAATAATGCTGATGATGGGTCGAGAAATATTGATTTTGTGTAATTATCTGGGTTATAACAACAAGCATTTTCCTTGATAATATTTAACCCTCTTGGAACTAAAAATATCCTCTTTAATGAGCTATTGAATGGAGGTTGTAGCCACAGTCAGTCATCCAGGACAGGGATGCTGGAAATCCCAGTGACCTGCAGAGCCATGGGAAGAGATCCTCAGAGCCCAATCAATCCTACACTCACAGGTTATCAAAGCCAGTTGCATATTCCAGCATTTAGTTCTGATGCTGAAACCCCTCTGAAGACCAGGCATTGGTATTTTCAGTGAAGCAGATGATCAGAATAAAGGTGATCTCTAGGAAAGGACAAGGGATGACAGCGCTTTGGGTTCCCTGTGTCCAAAGGATGTCCACAGAGAAAAGAAGGCTTAGGGGAGACCTTATTACCGTGTACCAGTACATAAAGGGTGGCTACCAAGAAGATGGAGACTCCCTTCTTACAGAGGGTCATACGCAAAAGTCAAGGGGTAAATTGGTACAGGGTGTTCCTGGGGAGATTCCAACCCTTGACAGGGTGTTGGGCCAGCTCATTTAAACTGTACTTTTTTTACCTTGAAAGGTTGGACTAGATGATCCTTGAAGTCCCTTCCAACCTGGTATTCTATGATGACATTTTATATTTCATTATATTCGCTGTAATTTATTGCTTGTGAAGTTGGATGAACACTGTCACAATGTGAAACCCCCAGGAGTGAGTGGAGGTGTCCAAGACTGGTGTCACCTTGGCTTGAAGGGCGATGCTGTGACCCAGTGCTCAGCCAGCCAAGCTGTGCTTGTGCCTTCCCTAATTTGCAGGCTCTGCAAACCCTGATGGAAAGGACCTTCCCTCCTTGGGTGGGTGTCCTGAAGCGTAGCAACGGCTTTCTCCAAGAACTCGCCAGTTCTGATTGCATCCCTCATTTGGGGGTCTCACTGGGCAAGGAGAAGCCAGGGCTCACTGAATTTCATTTGACCCCTAAAATGTTCCTTCAGAAACAGAAGCCAGTGTTCTGTGTGGTATGAAAACCAAAACCAGGCAGAGGAATTGCTCCCAAAGCAGAGGTGTTGCAGCTCTCTGAGCCAGCACTTACACACTCAATGTCATCACTAAGCTGTGTGTCATCTCTGAGGACATCACTTAAGCATGAAGTTCATAATAGCAAAGTAGCAAAGGACTGCTGACACATCCTTACTGACAAGGAATGTAAAGCTTTAGCTGAGGCTTTCATGAGAGCCTGCAGGAAGATGGCACAGGCAGAACGAAAACACTCATGGACAAATGGTTTGGGGTTCTTCCCAGCCAACAAACCCACTGGAGACCTCTGGCCTGGCCTGGTTGTCAGAGAAAAAATTCAGAGCCCAACTCCTGCTAGCCAGATCCTTTATGTAAAGCCACCAACTCACTTCACAAATGCGGGGTGGGGGGAGCTGCACCTAAAGAAAAGGTCCTGCTAGCCAGATCCTTTATGTGAAGTCACCAACTCACTTCACAAATGCTAGCCCACAGGGTCACAGTTTGCAGGATTTGACCACATGCAGGGAGGGGGGGGGCTGCACCTAAGGAAAAGGTATTCCTTCCTCTTACTTGGAAACTCATATCTCGATGCAATGAAAGAAGCAGTCTTTATACGTGGGTTTCCATCCCTGATTACCACCAACAGTGACCATATTCAACTGTTTGTTGAGAGCCAGTCCTGAACAGCACCAAGGAGCACTGAGTGTTTGACATTGGTGCTTCTTGGCTAAAAAAACCCCAAAATCCTCACCCCAAATCATCACTGAGGTAGAGAAAGAAATAGAGAATAGTATTGCCAAGTAGAAAGCCTCCTCTGCACAAAATACAAGGTCTACACTAGCTTTGTGTCACTGTCACCGGGGAATTGAGCCTCATGGATGGTCCTTTGCTAAACAGAGCCATGATTATGTAATGTGATTATTACTGGATGTGAGCTATGGCTGTGGTTAGGGGATGTGCCTAAGGATGTGGGGAGCACAGGTCCTACTCCTTGTGGTGGTGCAGGCTTCCTGCATGGCCTCAAGTGAGTCTCTTAACATTTCTTCCTCACTTGAAAATCAAGACAACAGGGTTTTTCTACCTTGGCAAGACGTGAAAACATATGTGGAAATGTTGAGGTGGTCACAGAAATGGAAACTGAATGGGTGACTGGAACATTTAACGTGAAGTCACCAAAACCATGCTTATGCTGGATGTGGTTATCTTCATGTCTGAAAACAGTGACGTTTCTGAAAGAAAATGCAAGCATTGCTCTCCTGCTAGCTGAAGTTCTGTTTCTTATGTAAAACGGATTCCTCCTTGCCTTCCCAACTCACAAAAAGACGCCTTGTCCATCCAATACCAACCAGCTCCATCATGAGGCACATAATTACCAGATCTAGCAAAATGTGGATTTCCCCACTGCCAGACCAAGCTGCTACACCCAGAAAAGTGCTAAGAAAACAAGGCTGTCATCAGTTGATGCTGAATCTAGTTTTCAACATCGTTGCCTGCAAACTGAAGGATTATGTCCCAATAAATGCTCTGAGCATCTGCTTCAGTAAGCGAGGCACTAATAGCTTTGCCTTTACATATTTTGATGTTATTTTGCCCTGTTATAGAAATGAAGGGTGGTGTTCAGAGGAGAAACAACTTGGAGCCTCAGAGCTGAACCTTGCAGGTCTGCAGAGCAATGGGGGACACACGGACACAGAAAGGCTTTAGCTGGGCTTTGCTTTCCTGGCATTATTTCTACCCCGAAACAGGGGATCACGCCACCATGGAGCCAGAGTATGTGCTCCAGCAGGACTTTGCCGAAATCGCTCATTTCAAATATTTTATTCTGCTCTTATTTTTAAGTCGGGGTCCAAAACCTTTAAATCAGAGGCAATTTTGTTTTCCTAGCTGTCAGCAATATTTTGGCTATTTTAAGAATGTAGGACAGGGTTAAGGATTAGTACCAGCATTTCTTTTCTGTGTATCAGAGCTGCTTAGCAGTAATTAATTAGGACATTGGGTTTTGTACTCTTGGTTCAGGTCATTTGCCTATGAGCAGCTCAAGCCTTTTACAAAGGCACGCTGCATATGTTTCTGGGTACCTTTTTGAGAGAAGATTTAAATTGGCCAGATGAATAATACTTTGCTACAAGTGTTTTGCCCTAGGCAAAAAAGGTTTTCTTCATATTATCATCGCCCGGAGCTGGAATCCTCAAGCTTGATGTGACTGGTGTTATACTGTCACATGGCAATGATGTAAGAACAGGAGCTCTCTGTGTCAGACAAATCTGGATTTAGGGGAATTATAGCAGATGTTGCAAAATGGCAACAGTTTAGCAAGTTCCTTTCATCCCGCGGTTGGGAGGCAGGTCCACAAAGTACAGCCAGACAGAGAAGAATGTTATCTTTGATCCCTTTCACTCCGGGGTAAGGAGGCTCCACCCGACGAGGGATGCAGTGAGGTTGGAAATAAAAATAAATTTACAGTAGCCTGTTTGTTTTGCAGTATGGAAATCGGCCATTATTTTATTCATGCTGTTTGCCCAGACATGTAGAAAAGATTTTTATCGGGGGGTAGGGTGTATTGTGAGCTATAAACAGATTAGAGCACTTGATATTAAGATTAATGGCACGGAAAAACACTCGGAAATTTGTGCACGGTTAGATTACAAGAAAGACTTGCAGCTCCTTTCTACCACGTGTACATAGACAGCAGCACAGGCATAGTTTCATGCTGAGGAAATGAGGAAGGATGGAGTATAATTGCTTCTGATACAGTGATGGAAAGCAAAAAGTTATACATTATGGGATAGCGCATCAGTTTTATCCAGCATTTAGGATTTATTTCTTTTAATGAAGCGAACTGGAAATGTCTTTCTTCACCCGCTCCTCCTTCGTTTGGGTAAACAGCTCGTTTATACCTATGCAGAAACCAAACACATGATGACAACGTGACAGACCCTGTTTACGACGAGAAAGCACCACCTGCGGTGAACAAAACACGCCAGTGTAGGACAAGCGGTAATTCTTTTCATGAGTTTAAATCTGGTTGGAATTTGGTCAGAATTTGCAGGATTTTTCCTAAATTGGTCGATTCATTAAAAGAAGAAAAAAGAAAAAAAGAAAAAACAAAGAAGAAAAAACATCCATTTGGTGACAGGCACAAATTAACCTCTTACCACCTGACAGTAACAGGAACTCAGAGATGTCCAGTATGGACACAGCTACCCATGGTACATTGATGGAGAACAACCCTTTCACCCAACATCCTCATGACCACAGCCACACTACCCAAAAACACTTCACCTCATCCATCCTCGGCCACTCATATCAGTTTCCCATGCCCAGAGGAGCTGATCTGGAGGGTTTTGAGCATGTGCACAACAGCAGCTGTGTTTTGTACTCAGGTCTCTTTTGCCTGAGAGCGCAATGTTCATTTTTAAGAACAGAATCTCAACTAGATTCAGTTCAGGAAGGTATTTAGGGGCACGCTTAAATTTAATTATTGAAGTCATGGCCCTGTGCTTCAGGTCACACACAAACCTAAAATCTCCCCATTCTTTCACAGCTGCCTGAATTCTGATCTAGGCCTGCATATGGCGCACCGTGCCTGATCCATACAGGAGACACTGAAGGAGAAAACCGTGTCCTTCTTCTGATGCACCCTTTCCATAGGTGCCTGAAGTCATCTAGGTCCCCTACACACATGAGACGTGAACAGGACCAAGGTGAGAGAGAGCCATTGTGTCCACTACCCATACAGTGGTGTGGCCTTTTGGTGCCATCTTAGGGAAAGCATCCCCAAGCAGTTTTCCCAGGAGAACAAAAAGACCTTTCTCCATCTCCATGCCCATTTTGGATGCCCCAGAGCAGAGGAGACCTGCAACAGCCAAACCAAGGTGACCCCAGGACCCTCTTGTTTCTGTTTCTACACTGGCCTGAACCCAGAGGTGTCTCCTACCGCGATCCTCCAGGCCAAGGCGGTGCTTGCAAGGTAAGGTGTCACTCCAAAGAAAATACTTGTTCTTATCTGCCCTGCAAACCGCTTGTGAAGGCACTTCTGCCCATGGGAAGCACAGAACCACAGAATCACAGAACTACCTAGATTGGAAAATACCTTTAAGATCTTCTAGTCCTATCACCAACCCAACACCGACAAGTCCTTGACTAAACAATATCCCTCAACACTGCATCTACAAGACTCCTAAATATCTTCAGGGATTGGGACTCTACCACTGCCCTGGACAAGCCATTCCAATGTCTGATAATCCATTCAGTGAAGAAAAATTCTTCCTAATATCCAATCTAAACTTCCATTGGTGCAAGTTGAGGCCATTTCTTCTTGCTCTAAACACCACAGGGCTATGCCTGCAGCTCCTGGTCCATGCAAGGAGTAAACCTCTTTGGCAGGAGGTCCTTATGATGACCTTACAACACAAAATTAACCCCTCTGCATCTTCTACATCCACCTGTAGAACCAAAACCCTATGAGTGAAAGCCTGCAATGAACATTTTGCCAAGCACAACAGAGCCCAGATCAGCCGAAACCTTTAATTGTTGCCACCAGGAGAATATTGGTTGAAGCAGCTCAAAGCCACAATTGCAGCACGGCCAAAACAACGCTACAACACACAACACAGTCATGGCACAAAATTGGTCGCACCACTTAGGGGTCCCAGCTCAGTGTGCTGGGAATCAGAGGTGTTATAAGGGAAACATGGGATCAGCACACATTCCCATTCAAGATGCCTAATCTTGTCTACACTCAAAACGGTATCGGCTAAAATTGGTTTTCAATTGATTTAAGTTCACTGGCACAAAGCCCTGTGTAGACATTCTTAAATGGGTTTAAAAATGGCTTATCAATTTAGCTTAAGACACTTAGTAGCTAAACTAAGCTAAATAGGCATAAGCCAGGTTTAAATTGATTTATGATGTCCACAAAGAGTTTTGCACTGGTTTAACTAAATTGCTTTAAAAACACACCGCCACTTTAGCCTTCAAAAGTGAGTGCCTAGGAGTGTAAGGATTTAGGGTAAACGTCTTTAAAAGTGCCTAAATATCTGAGGAGCTTATACCCCTTTTCCCTAAACAGACTTAGTCTTTTCGAAATCGGAAATTGTCCTTTGTAAACGCTACTCCAAACTGCGAAAAAAATTAAATAAAATAAAATAAAAGGAAAAGGAAAAGGAAAAGGGTTAGATCCTCCGTGGTGTAAATGAGGGAGATATCCCATTTTACATCAGCTGGAGGAAAGTCAAGCCCTGCCTCAAATTTTTAATGAGAAAGCAAAATTGTCCAAACCCCTGTTTGTTTGGGGGGATTTTTTTGGGGGGGGAGGGGGCTTGTGCTATTTTTTTCAGCTTTTTTTAAAATAAATTTACCTCCTGCAGTGTAATAAAACAAGTATGATACACGTATATTGACGTAATTGCGTCACCATACACAGCATCCCTGCACACGACGATAATTCAGGCTTTTTATGTCGACCTGGATAGATACAGTTTGGAAGATACTTGAGTACTCGTAGCCACATCTGTTGTTTTCCCTCTTAATGATTTGTAGTTAGCCAAAATAATAGCAAGCAGGCAGAGCTTTTTAATATTGGCTTGCTTGACGTGAGCCTATCTTAGTCAAAATGTTTATTCTGCGGCGCTCCTGCTAGCTCTGGAAATTCGTGTATCTATATGTATTTGCGTGTTTTGCTTGGCTAGGCACAAATTATGCTCTCAACTGGAAATATCGCAAGTGTAAATAATTTGGAGACGTAAGTGCCTGAGCGAAACTCGTGTAAAAGCTATTTGCTTTATGGATTTTGATCTCCAAAGTTTAAAATATGAGCAAACTTTTCATTAAGGGTTTTTGCCGTTTGTTTGAACACTCCTGTAGTAATTGGAAATGCAACAATTGTTTAAAAGTGGCATTGTCCATGAAAAGATTTAGTGAGGGATGAAGAAATTTCTTGAACCTAAAGACATAATCTGGTGATCCAATTCTCCCCACTGTGTCCATTCCCGTGAAACTCCATTTACTTTCTCCTATCCGTCACCAGCTCCCCCGCATCCCACCTAGCCAATCCTCTAGGTTTCCCACATTGTTTCCCCTTTTGTCTTTTCAGTCCAAACAGAAGAACAACAGACAAGGTTTCGAAGGGCAGGGAGCATCAGGGGCTGGAAGAGAATGGCTAAGATGAGGGTCAGAGTCCTAGCCCTACTGCCAACAGTTACTAGGGTTTGTGCTGCCTGGCTGGGCAGTGTTCAAAGACTTTGCTGGGCTTTGTTCCACTGTGTAGGGATTAGGCCTGGCGGTCTGAGAATTTGCCTTCTAATTAAAAAGGATAAAAGATAGAAGTAGCATTAGACTAAAACATAGCAGTGATACTTCACAGGCTTTTTTTTTTTTTTTTTTAGGCTTTTTGGTGTTTTTTTTTTAGTCACAAGACAACGCACGAAGTTGTCAGGTTGGTTTATTTCTTTTGTTTTCTGCGGCTATGATAGGAAAAAAAAAAATCATAATAAAGAGATGGGAGAGGAGGAGGAAAAGTTTTGAAACTCTTCCCAGCTGTTCCATATGGTGAGTGAAGGCTGAATTTCTGCGTGCGCTGTGGCAAAATTTCCCTCGCTGACTATTGCATTTATTGACAAGGATTACACTAGCTCCCTAGCACGTCCTTTAATGCTGTACCAAAAGGTGAGGGAATTCCCGACGTCATCCTCCCTGGCCAAAGGAGGCTGCAGGAAATCTGAATTTCTTCTTGCACAGCCTCTCCATTTCTTCCCCTTGCTCTCTCAGCCCTGGTTAGGGACACTCAAAAGCGGCCATCAACCCTCCCCTCAAATTAACCGGGATGTATTATTTTACCCATGCAATGTGAAAAGTGCTGGAGGCTGCATCCGGATAGCCATTGCTTATAGCAGCACTTTAATTATGCTTAAAAAAAAAAATCATGCGTTCCGAGCAGGAAGGGGAGGCCAAATCCCCGCAAGCTGTTACTCGTGTGAGTAATCCCGTCTCCTGCAAAAGCCCTATTCAGGGCAGCCGCCAAGATCCAACCCCACGCAGGACGGTGAGGACGGGCGTAAATCCAGGGTCTGCCAGCCCAACAAGGGCTGTTGGAAGAAATCCCTGCCATTTACAACTTGATCTGCCTTTAAAAACATCCTCCAAAGCCGTACGCGGGGCAGGGGGAGCGGTGGTGGTTCGGGGCGGCTCTGCCAGCTTCCCGGGACAACCGTTTGTACCCTAAGAGAGAAGCTGAGGTGAGCAGTTGCGTAAGGGCCGCTGATGAGATTATATTAATTACTTTTCAGAAGAAGAAGGCCAAAAAAAAAAAAAAAAAAAAAAAGAAAGGAGAAAAAAAAAAAGGAAAAAAGAAAAAGAAGAGAGGGGGTAGGAGTTTGGTGGAAGACTTGAGAAGCTTTCAAAGCCGCCGAGCTCGGGTTGCAGGCAAGGATAAAGGAATGCCCTTTTGTTCCCACACGTCTCCCGTTACGTCACGACGAGCCCAATTTCTTCCGAATTCTGGCTGACTTTGCACATAGTAAATAATTTGGAAGAGACGACAGAGCAGGCGAAAATTATTCACAGCGGAGAGTCGTTGCACTTCATCGTACAGGATCCTAATGGGAAAGCATTTCTCAGAGGAAAGCATTTTCATTCATTAAAATTTTTGCATGAGTTTTCTTCCCTCCGAGCCAGTAAAGATCATATTTGTCCTGTACCATGACATGAGAAAAAAGGAGAAGACTTAGAAGCGTCGCTTGAGCAAAACTGTTGTTGTCTTTAACAAAAATAAATGCCGTTAGACTGCTGTGAGTTAGCTTGAAAGCAATACTAATGTGGCAAATTATCCCATTGATTTTAGGCAGGGCTCTTCATTGATTTTTGCTTAAAAAAAAAAAAAAGGTAGCTTGATACAGCCCATGGTGGCTAACTTCTTAATATCAGGGCATTTGTGAAAGCTTGGAAATGGACTTCTTGCTCCCGCCCTTCCGCTGAGTTTTAAGGGCATGGAAATTTAATAAAAACCCGCGTGCTGCTTTCTGGATATCAGCATTTGAAATGAGACCAGCTCTTCTTTGGTGGATTTAGAAGCAAATAGATTCAACGTCCCCGCAGGACAATATTCCCAATTCCCTGCAGGCCTGCCGGCAGCTCCTTTCTGCCTCCACCCCAGAGAGCCAGGCTCAGGATCAGGCCACGCTTTGGTGCTGCGAACCCTCTTGTATTGATTTATGTGCTTAACGTCGTTTCAGAGAGACCGAGACACAGGCAAAGGTCCCCCCCTCCCATTTTGTATTCCAGAGGACCAGTGATAACTGGGAGGAAATTTCCCAGTTTGCCCCATGATGGAGATCGCTTGGAGGAAGGTCCCCCTTGCATTTTTGGCTGGTTTAGTGGTGAGGAGCAGGGATGAAAACCCCTTGGAGGAGCGCTACTCACTGCCGTGCATCCAGACTTCCCCGTGCCTCCTCCTCCTGCTCCTTCTGCAGGGCTCAGCCTTGTTCCCGTAACACAAACTGGGGGAAGGATCCTGTTATCCGTTTTCCGTGGGGCAGGGAAAAATACGCAAGGTATAAAGAAGAATATCAGAATTTTAAAATGCAGAATCCGGGAAGAAATAAAACAAATCTATTTCCACGGTGTGTTAGGAGCACTCAGCACAAGCTGGGTCACCTCAAACGCCCCAAGAGAGGTGCACGGGCGAGTGTTATTTCACTTATTACCCCTCGCTTACTCTCCAAAGGAAGGAGATGATCTGAGGGGGCTTTCTATTGGAAAGGACGTTCCTAATATTTGCATTATCATCAGCGAAAATATTTTTTAAAGGCCAAACGAATATTCATTTATATTTATTTGCTTAATCTAATGATCTATTGTGATTCTCCCTTTCATCTATTCTTCCCTTGATGAGTGTGTGGCACTCCCATTAAGATTAATAGCGGTTTCACATGCACAGTCAGGGGAGATTAGACCCCTGCCCCGGCCTCCTGCCAGCCCCATGTATGTCTTTGGATTCAAGCTCCGAACCCTCACTGATGTCAGTGAAAGCGCCATGTGTACAAAAAGGCCCAATCCTGCCCGGCGCTGAGCATCCTCCCAGCTACCCGAGGCATTTAGAGGCAGCGGGGCACAGCATCTCCCCAAACGCATTTATTATGCCGTAAAGTCTGGGACTGTCTGGGGAGCATATGTTTCTGTGGGGTCACTGTTTCTGCGAGCACAAGGGGGGATTTTTATGACAGACCAGTCTAGAACGGCATATGGGGACCAGTGCGGGGTGCACTGGAACCATTTTCCAACAGAATAAAACGCACAAAACCTGCCGCCGATCACGGATGTTACCGTCCTTCTATGCAAACTTAACTCTACGCACTGAAATTACATTTTGTGACCATTTAGATTCTTCCGTGAGATACTTCAGCCATTATATCTCTGGCCCAGAGATGTATTTGAGCTACCCAGTTTTGGAAATTAGGTATATAATCTATGATGCTTCTCTGCCAGGCAGGGTCAGCACCAAAGGCCTGGCATGGGAGCCCTCCTGCCACTTTTGGTGGGATTTGGAGCAAGGCCTTTCCTCCAGTAGCATGAAAAACACGTCTGATTCAAGCTGGGCTCCCCGTATTGCTAAAATTTATCCTTTTGAGAAGTAAAAACCTATCGAATACTTCTGGCATAAAAGCTGCTCGTAGGCGTAAGGGTTTGCAGCACCTGAGCAGACAAGCTTTACATTGTGTGTAGGGACCTGATTTAAGAAAACACATTTTTATGTCATTTGCCTGGTGAATTTTTATCATCTTTCCATTTGCAGCAGTTTACCTATATCCCCTATTCCATCCCAATCCTGATCTTGTCAGATCAACTACATCAGCTGCCTCAGTCCTTGCACCCGGCAAGATTTTTTTTTCCCCTCCTCTTTCCCTGGTATTTCTGGGATGAGGAAAAGAAGGATTTGCTAATTGCCAGCACAGAAGGTTGAGCTGCAGCCCCTATGTGTGTCTTTCTGAAAATCACTAATACAGTCCCGTGCCTCAGTTTCCCCAGGCATAGTATGTGTGTGGTGATACCTCTGGCTTTCCAGCAGTACCATAAGAAGTAAGTGAAGCATTTATAAAGCTTTCGGAGGCTAACAGGCATAAAAGACACTTCTAACAATGATTCTTAGATTATTTCAAATATTCATCTGGACTTTCTAACAGCAACACCTACTATTACTAATTTTTACTGCTCAAAGCACTGGAAAGTGCTAAGATCCAGCCTAAGCAACATGACCGAAGTCAGACATAAAGAGTAAGGAAGAGCCAGAAAGTGAGCAGGAGTCAGAGGCTAACATGGAAACCGCTACACCATCTGTCCTCTCGGCTTGCTCGAAAGACATTTCACAATTAGAGTATAACTGAGTATATGACATTGTTTTCCTGCATTGTATTCAGGCTTCGTTCTCGCTTCTTGGAGTGACCTCTTTATTGATTTGTGGGGCTTCCACTCGGAGCTTCTGCCCCTTTCATAGTACAGCGCCTACATGCAGGCTATAAATTTGATATTTATGTCATGTTGTCTACGCCACAATATCCATCATATACTATCATACATCCAGTAATCACGTCCTGCCAATATTTGCAGGTATGTTTGAATGTAAACATTTTGACACCTCCTATTTAAATACGACTATAGCTGTTTACAGCATCAAGCACTCAATCTATTTGATCGATTAGGTAGATATGAGTAAATGATGAAGATGTATGTTTATCAAATGCTTTCTGGAACATTTGTACTGCAGTATCTCCTCTTTTGGATTTTCTAATAAGTCATAATAATAATTTTAAAATTGCATTTAATTGCTACTATTTACGGTCATGGCTCAGGAGGTGTTTTAATAAGAGAAAATAAGCTGCACAATTTCAGTTGTTTCAGTAGATGCATAGAATGTGTGTTTTAATCTCTCCAAGATCATCATCCCTGTTCTAAGTATGAGTTCCTAAAAAGCCTGTGTTGTGATTTGCTTTTATTTTCATTTTTGGCTTAAGCAATAGGCTTGAAAGTGGCAGCTCTGAAAACAGATTTCTTTATCCAGAAGCCAGTTTGGAGAGCGTCCACACAGGCTGCTATTCTAAGGCACCATTCCGAAGACTGCCATCTCTACGATGGCATATGAGATGTAATTCAGTCTCTGTGTTAATTTAGCCCAGGGTCTCTCCTGAACACAGAAGACCGGCCGTGCCAAATTGTGTTAAACTAGGGATGGTGCTTTTGTGATACGGACAACTGTCTACCAGGGATTGAGCTGAGACCACCAAACTACTTTCATTTAGATTCTCAATTTAGTCTTGAACCAAGGTCAGAAGGTAAATAGCCAGGGCTTTATCTTCCCAGCCAAGCCCCTGGTAGAGGGTCTCTTTGAAGTGGAGTGTGATCACTGGCGGTTTCAGAACTAATGTCCAAGACAGTGATGTATAATACATTCGCTTCCATTTTACATCTGCTGGTACGATCGCAGGTTAATTTAAGTACAGTTTCCCCACAAAGGAGTGTATCTACCCAGCTGCAGTCTTAAGAACAAATCTGAAATTAACTCAGGATGGCCTCTTGACATCACCCCCTCCCCAAAGCATATACGTGGGGATTTTTTTCCCACTGCTTTGAATGTTGGTTGCCTTGGGTCCAATCCTGTCTTACTGAGGTCGGTAGCATCATTCACATTCACTTCAGCGAGGAAGGAACTTTGAAGGTGCTCCCTACTTCCCATTCTCAGGGTGGACAGAGGGAAGGACATTTCCATTTGCAGGGACATTTTCTGCCATGACACACACAGTGGCATCTGGTGGCAAATACCACTGCACAGGCAGATTCTACGCTCATCAGCCAAGTCACAAACCTTGAGCACAGAGACACTTTTGTGGTTGTCTGGAGATACTAATTTAAGAAGTCCCATGATCTTCCTCCTGTGGCACCCCATTCACTTGTACCAATGCATGTGGGGTTGCTAAGGATCTGGGGTCAAAACTCCAAACGTTCCTTCAGGGTTTATTCCCAGATCATCTCCCTCACCCAGTTCACACCACAGCCCTGCAAACAGTTGTGTCAGCACAGGCCTCACTCCTCTCAATGAATAGTTGGGTGCAAGGAGAAGATGGCCACCAAAGACCCTATCTCTTCCAACCATACCCCAAAACTCCCACGGACTGATCCCTCTTCCCAGCTGTGTGCCATGATGACCATGCTACGTGCAGTTACTCAGCACAGCAACTTAGCCATCCTCCTGCTGATGGCCCCTTGCACCTGATGTTGCGCTGCCTGGCCCAGGAGGCATTTGAGCAGGAACAAACCACATTGCTGTACAACACTTCAAAGCTGTGGGACAAGGAAGGCTTCACACACTTCCCTGGCACCAAAAAAATCTGTAGGGCTACCTTTCATGCTGTTAAAAATGCCTCCAAGATATCTACCCCCACATTGGCAAGCTTCTGGCCAGAACTAATCTGATGCCAGTATTGGTAGCCTGTTCACTACCACGTGTCTTCACACCTCTCACCTTGAGTTGGTTCTCTGCATCAGCATCCCCAGGTGTAGGATCAGAGCTTGCATAAAAGGGAAGGGAAATTGGTACCATTTTGCCTCCAGCGTTCGTGTATTGCTGTGAAGGACTGCTAGAGACATGGATTTGTATCAAAATATCCCTTTTTTTAATCAAAGCTTTTCATTGAATACACCTGAAAAGCCTTTCTTTTCGTGCCACTATTTCTTGATTAAAACAGAGCCAGACTTCACCTGGCTGAGTTTGAAGTTTTATGGCTAGCCAAGAAGTGGACTAGAAAGAAGATAAAGCCCTGCAAACTCTGACTACTGTGCCTAGGCACGGCTGTGTGCCATGCTACACCCTCTGTCCTCTACTCCCAAACACTGACGGGCAATTCCTGGCGTTCACACGGCATGAAATTTTGTACCATTTAAGCACATTAGGTTGAATTTGAAGATATATATTCACTTTCCTTTAGTAATACTGGTGAGTGCACTGTAAGGGGTGGATTAAGTAGGTTTCTGTGCAAATGCATCCACAAACTAGATAATTTTGTAATACTCAATGAAACCACAGAAAAACAAGGCTGGAAAGGACATCAAGAAGCCACCTCGTCCATTCCTCTGCCCCACGGCAAGGATACCTGTATTTTTCAGACTGATGTTTGTCTAACATGAGTTAAAAGCTTTCATGGCTCTTCTAGGCAGTCTGTCCCAGCACTGCACTGTCTCTGCTCGTGGGATAAAATTCTTAACCTCTTAACTGAACCTTAGGGCTGCACTTGATGCCCTTTCCTTCTTGCCCTAACCTCTTGGACGTGGAAAATAGACTCATACCCCTCACAACAGCTTTGGACATGTCTGACAGCTGCTGTCATCTCTCTCTTCGTGACTCTCTGCTTCAAGTTACTCACCAAGACGTTTTCAATTCTGATCCCTTGCTTTGGTGTAGCCATGGTACCTCCCCAGGCTGGTGTCACCTGTAACCTCTCTCTCTTCTACTGAGCAGAGCAAGGACTCAGACCTCTGAAGGTTTCCAAGCTGGACAACCTTCTTTTTTGACAGTGGTTATAGATAACTTGTTTCTAGTGAAGTTATCTGGCCTTATCTTATCATAGAATCATAGAATAATTAAGGTTGGAAAAGGCCTCTTAGATCATTGAGTCCAGCCTATCACCTGCCACCACCACTCAGCTAATGACAGTATTTTCCCTTAAAGATTCTTCCACTGTTTTGCAATTGTCTAGACTTGGCAAATCCACATTAACTGCAAGAGTTGTATTGCATTTTATTTACGTTCTGCATTATCAGCAGTTCCATCTCATGACTTAGGCATTTCAGAGAAGAATTCCCTGCTAAAAAGAAAAAAATACCTGATCACTCCAGCCTATCAAACTCACAGAAGAAACTCACAGAACCAGCAGAAAATAAATCAAAATGAAGACTGATCCATAGTTATTAGGCTACAAAATAAACATCAAGCATTTCAGTCTAGGCAGTGCTAGTACTGTCCTGTGTCACCTAGGAAAAATCAACTACTTCTGGGCAAGGTTTATCCTTTACTCCCTAAAACAGGAGTATATGATGCTGCTTGGCAATTAGGGAAAGGACTCCCTTCCTCAGGTTCTCTGAGAGTCTCTGCTTCTACCCAATAACTATAGTGGGAGCTTATGTTAGCTGCCTAAATCAGATAGTGCGCATACAGCCTGCAACATCCCTGGTGGGAATTCCCCATCTGTAAAAAAGAAAGCAATTTCTATCTAACAGTGGGCTATGAAGGGAGAGTTAATAAGCTAAAGAAGATGAGGCACTCCAATAAACAGTCAAACACTGTTGAGGGCCATGCCGGGTCACTGCTCTCCAGCTGGAGGTAGCCATCCCACAGACCCCTCAGCACACTGGGATAACAAGTTTGACCAGACTCCTGGCCACCCAGCTACTCCTTTTCTTGAGTTGTCAAAGTTTGTCATATCTCATAGCTGTCATCAGCAGAAAGACCAATGTTGAAGTCTTGCCTATCAAACATTGTGGGTGCAAAGTCACCCAAGCCAGCTTCATGCCTGCAAACCCCAGAAGTGGAAGACTATGAAACAAAGTTTATTACTATGGTGAAACTACTTCCACAGTCCATCAAATATATTTGCATAAATGACTTTTACATCATGCATCATTAGAAGCACCTTGGCTAGATGGCATTGAAGATGACAGGAAGAAGTGACACCAACACGCTCCCTGACTAGAAGATGGATAACTGGATCCAGTACCTGAAAACTGACGTTAAACTCACAGAGCCTTATTTAGCCTGTCCAAATTTCCCCCTGAATAGCTCAAGGCCCTCAGAGTCATCAGGCCAACATGCACCTCCCAGGCTTAGGGTCTGGGGTAGGAATGGCCCCCTGAAATAAAGAGGAAACTGTGAAGTAATTAATGACCAGAGCAAATGACCAAGCGATGCAGTGGAGTCTCCACTGCTGGAGATTTCCAGTTCAAGACCAAATATTTTTCCAAGTGAGATTCTCGAATTCAAACACGCATTAATCCGCAGACATCCTCTGGATTTCATTAAAGAGGAAAGCAGATGGGACAAACACGGTTGTCCCTCTGGCTTTTAAATCTGTGACTCTCCATCTACCGTAGACCCTCATTCTCCCAATGAGTAACACCAGCCTAAAACAGGCGTATCAATTCTCTTGCACAGGACCTCTCAACGTACCGGGTTTGCAGTAATTAGTAGTCCATAGAGAAACTCAGTTCTCACTATCCAGGAGATCCTATTAAATCTAGAATCATAAAAAGATGTGGTCCTTCTGAAAACGTGTGCGTCTTTGCCTACCATTTCAAAACACAGCCATCTGATGGCATCTGCTGCCCAGATTACGCATTTTGGCTGCCTCTAGCAAAAGAAGAGTGAAAGGGCCATGCTGTTGAATGGAGAGCTGTCAGCACTGGTCTGGAGGGAATATCTGCCAGTTAGGAGAGGCTCAAGACCTTCCTCTAGCCTCCAGGAGACACCATATCTCCCACTTGGACTCAGAGAATCACCCCCCCTTTTTTCTATCCAAGGAAAAGTTGATAAAGGTTGATAAATTTGGGCTTGAGAGATGGTAGCATGATGCTTAAATAAACTGGATATCTTGGTGTTTATGGAGCATGAGGATCTGGCTGTGCTTTCCTTCTCAGTCTGAACTTGTCCTACATCCTCGGAGTGTCCTAGTCACAGATTACAGCGAGGTTGTGCTGAGGACTTTCACCATCCTCTTATGGGAAGTGGGTCACTGTGCAGAGGAGATGGCAGAAACCTACCATTAAAAGGGAAAGCCACTGTCCCTGATCACAACTGAGCACAGAATCCTGAAAAGAAAGCTCAAAAAATCCACTGCCTGACTTTTTCAGTGCTCTCAAACTTGTTTATCTTCTCATCACCCATAAAATGTCATGCCACCTCTTTTTATTTTGGACCCTTCCAGTTTTGAATGTAGCAGTGCCTGATGGTGGGAACTGATGATGATGGCAGGGGTCTGGTGAGGATGCAGTGGCTTTCTTTTCCAAGACACATCAGTTCACCCCACCATGTGATGCAAGTAGGGCTGATAGGAGAGCTGATGTGAAATGGTATAAGCGCTTTGTGTCACACAGGAACATCAATCCACACTAGAAAAAGATCTGCCCTTAAATTTTAATACAGATGAGCACGGATCAAGTCAGAGCCAAGCAAAAGTGACTTTTCA